>MU227291.1:900535-912524 GCA_018584345.1 Thuja plicata
GTATGGCAGGTGTTGCAGGAATCATCATCAGAATTATATTTGATAATTACTTGTATTAATTAATAACAATATGTTATTAATTAATAATAAGGCGATATTATAATAATAATAATACTTTATTATTATTGTAATGTTTTGGAAGTTTATATTATGAAGAGCAGTTAACTGATGATGGTTTTTGGAAACTTTGGAGACCAAGGAATTATAAATATAGGCTCATTTGTGAAGTAGATGATCTATCGAATATTGTTTATTGAATTTGTTCTTGGAAATTGTTCCTACTTTCTGTGCCCTAGCTAAAGGGTCAAATTAGTTGATGGAAGACTGATTCTTCCTGAGCTAATAATCAATTGATTGCTGTTGTATAATCAATTGCCTATAATCGATTGTTGCTTCTTCGTGCTGATGTATACAAGAAGTTCTGAATTCTGAAGTTCTTTGAATTGAGGCCTGCACAAGAGGCCAAGAGCATTATTATTTTCACAGAGTATTACGCTGGGAATGATTGTTTCAGCAACGATTGGAGAAGTGACTGCCAGCACTGGAGATGGAATTCGAAGCTGGTCTATGAGCTGGAGGCAGCACTTCTTGGCCGCATAATCTTGCATGTTGTGGGCGTCATCCTGGCCGTGGGGGAGAGAAGGCAGCAATAGCTGCGATTGTGAATCGCGTGAGGAGAGAGATTGGAAGGTAAGTGGCGGTAGCCACTATTCACATTTGCTGATGCCGCGTAAGGAAGGGACTGGAAGATAGGTGGCGTGGGCCACTATTCAGAGTGCTGCTGTCACGTGAGACACCAAGGTGGGAGGATAGGTGGCATTAGCTACTAATAACAGTGCTGCCGCGCATGGGAAGAGGTGGCTGCATTACAACTGCAGATTTGTTCTAAGGCACCCAGTCATCATCTACACTGCTGCTGTTATTGATCCGATTCTCCATGGGTATGTAACTTGTATGCAAAGTTTATAATATGGTCTTGACAGTTGAATAAATTGTCCAGAATTCTGGAATTTGCTGAGTATTGTAAATCGTAACTTTCTTATAGTGTGGAGAAGTATTGATTTAAAAATAAGGAAGCAACCAATGCACATAGTTGAATATGTTTATTTAAAATCTCAAAAATCAAAAGAAACGAGTGTTATCTCCATTTGGCAAAGTGAACTATATTTCCAGAGTTTCGAAACATAGAAGGATGATTATTTAAACATAAAGATTTCCATATATGAAAAGTTGTGATTATTAAGGTGAAAGAAATTCTATATGCTATCCATATTCATCTGCAGTTCAGTGAAGGAATGTCTTAATAGCAAATAAACTAGTTGAAATTATCTACCAGTCAGATTAAGCTTTGTGCTAGATTGCCTGCCAACTGTTTGACAAAATGTCAATCACATGATTTGCACAGTAATTGATTAAAATTTGATGGTTTGAAGATGAGGCCAAGTTAGGCTCATCACACAAATTCGGCCCTTAATATTTAAAATTTAAATTATACTTTTGTCCTCCCAGGTGCCTAGACTAGAATTAAAATAAAGTTATTACATTGGCCATATTATCCCATTTTGACAGAAACTGAGAAGGGGACATGACAACGACAAACTTTTGGAGCTTAAGCATACAATTATTTGTTCGAGCAAAGACATGCCCACCGGGTTTTGAGGGGTGAATCACAAATCGCTGCCTTGGGCTTGCTAATTATATCCAATTTGTTATCCTTTCTTGCAACAGCATCTTGTGCTTGATTTGTTTTTAAAGCTCCTTCATGGGAAGTCCTTGGGATGTTTCTCATCCAAATAAAGCTTGTTTCGAAGGGAAAGCAGATTTACTGGGCTTGAAAATGCTTTTCAGCAAACCCAATAATAAGAATGTTCACCATATTTACCCAAGAGCTTGTTAGAAATTTCCAGATTTAAAGTCTCCAAGAAGAAATTAGGGCTTATTGCCAAGGTTTTGTTGAGCTTCAAAAGGCTACAAACTGAACCCAAAGGGCGAGCTACTTTATTCCTTGCACTCTTTCCCCTTTGAATTTTATATGAACATCCAATTTAACAGTAGGGTGGCCTTTATACCTTTGAACACCTTCACCTGCACCTGCAATCTATGCTGTTTAACCCGTTTATAAAGTCAAACAGCTTGCTGGTAAGTTGTGGTTTTGTTTTTCCAGATCTGATGTTGAAGGGGAATCGCTGATTGGCAATTTTTAATATAATGCAGTGTACACAATCTCCTTGAGGTCAAGAGTTCCATCTGATGGTGGTGCCTGATGCTGCTCAAGTTTGGCAATCCTTACTTCCTGTAGCTAAACCTGGCAGCCGAGTTCTGTGCTAGCCTTGTCTTTTATCAGTAATTGACTCTGAAGCTGTGGTAGATTGTTGCATAGATGAACTTCCAGCATTGCTCAATTAGAGATTTTGCAGTAGAGTACCTTTTGCATCGAACCCTGGGTGTCTTTACCCCGTGAGGCTGAGGGTTTTCCATAGTGAGAAATAATTTGCCTTTCGATTGCAATTTTTTAGGGGCGGCAAATTTTTAGGAACAAAGAGACTATTGTATGTTGGTCAAAAAATAGGTGTCATCCAATAGCACACTCCAACAACTAAATGGGGATTAATTTCTGCCTTAATTGGCTTTGTTGCAATGCCAAATTTTGCGATTTTACTAAACCCTCTGAAATTACAATGCATAGTAAGATCCTGGTAAATAATGTGAATCAAATTCACTTTTTATTGCTCTGTATTGTTAAATTAAAACTCTAGGTTCCAATTTTAGCATACGCTGTAACTGTGTTTATTGTGAAATGATTTCTGGAAATTCTGAATGAATTTTTAATTTAAAAAATTGTTTAAGTTAGAGGTTTCCTTGCTAGAACATTTGACAACATGAATCTCCCAATTGTAATCCATCATCAGAATTAGGGTTTCAGACAACTCTGACATGTAGAAAATAAGCTTCATTTATAGTGTCATTTTTAGCTCTGTAAGCTTCCTTTGCAACTGTCAATGCTTCTTTTTTCACAATAATCTTGGTGATAATCAACGTGGTAGTTCTTATGGGTCCCATGCGAGGCTTGACATCTGAAAGTGACATTAGTAAGATCAAGCACGTTCACAAATGCAATCACCCAATGGCTTTGTTTGTGTCAATAAACAAAATGTATCATTAGATTGGGGAAATTTCAGCAGGTTCATTGTTGTAAACTTGTATACTTGTGGAATGAAAATTTTACAGGCCTCTCGTGTGTAGCCAAATTATAGTCCACATTTTAGAATTCAACAAAATGCATCTAACTAGCGATTACATTTGGAGATTTTGCTGGCCAATTGAGAGAAGGCTTCTTTGTACTCATAGGGGACCTTTATTAGTTTTAATATATGAAAATGTACCATGAGTACCATATGCTTGCTCAAAATAGTTAAGGTGGAATCCACCATGTAAAGTGATCAGGTATGATGGATTGATTCCACCTATTTGCTCTTCCAAAGGTTAAATGTGAAAGACATATGTTCATGATGTCGTGTTTTTTAGATTAACAATACAAATCTATTGTCTCTAACACATATCAATGGATTTTTATTGTTTTTAATTATGCTAAATCCTTGCTTAATTCATTTGGCTGTGCAAGACAATTAGATATACATAGAATTGAAAATTTGTTACTTTGGGTCTGCTTGTGAAAGAGACATACATTTTATTTTATCATGTTTTCATTACCAAAGTTGCCTATGTTTCTTGGCTAAGGTATTTTTAAAATCTAATATCTATATATTTCTTTGTCCAGGTATTCTTTTGGCTGGAGTCACGGGAAAGAGAAATTGGAGTCTGGTCAACCAGGTAAGAGAAATAGATTACTAAGTCACAGATACTTTTTGTATATAGCATGCAAACAATAAGAGAATAGATCAATTGTAAAAAATGGATATTAATAGATAAAAAGGGCTATGTTGTTGGCTCATAGGAATGCCTCCTTTCTGGTTCAGGTTAGTGGGTATGTGACCAGGTTTAGATTTGGGCATGGGTTTGTTCAATGACTAGAATTTCAGATGTTCAGGTTTGATGGTATGTGCTTTACAACTCTAAAAGGGAAATTAATTTATTAAACTAACACACATGAATCTGCAAATGTTTGAAATAATATATGATAGCATGAAATTCAAAAATAATGTTTCCATCTTACATTGAAAAAAAAAATCATAAGAGGCTATTAATACACAATCATTTGGTGCATAGGGAGGTAACACTTTTGTCCAAAGTAACCCCAAAAGGTACTACTTGGCATCCATGAAGACATAAACCTCTTTGCTTGAAACCGGAGACACATTCCCTTCATAGAAATATAAGTAAAAAATGAAAATTATGTGGCAAATCTTCCATCAAATAGTGTTCTTTCTCTCTATTATAAAGCATATTTTCATAAGGTGTAAGGGGGTGCAATTTTATACACCTTGGGACAGCATTTTTTTATAGACTAATGCTGGTTCCATCGCGGTCCACGCCCATGATATAATCTGAAAAACATTTTTAAAAAGACTTGACATTTAGGCCAAAGAATGCCAAGGCTAAACCCTTATCTGTCCATAGGATTACAAATTTCAGAACCAGAAAAACTCAGGAACCTAACTAAAAACTAAACAAAATTAAAGGAAATAACCCACAAAAAAACCACATTGGGGCCAACTAAACTAATTGAACAAAAGAGTTTTATCAGCCCAATGATCCTTTGCCACATTGTCACTTGAGAATCTTGCTTAGCGTTGTTGACACACCCAACTTTCCACCAACTTCTTTAGCTAGTGGCCTCTTACCAGCGTTGTTCTTCAACAAAAAAAAACATAGTAGGCAAGACCGACCTCTACCCTTTTCATCAATTGATGCATAATTCCCCCACATAGAGAAGGTAAATAGAAGTGGCTACCCAAGGTCTGTTTTCCACCCTTGTGCATAACCACCATGGATTTGATGACCAAGGAAATGTCAGCACACATCCACTAGCTCTTCCTTTTTCTACTAAATAGTTTCAACTTCATTTCTAAGAAATTTTGACTTCCTTGTGCACACAAGAATCAAGATGCATCCTAGACACTTCACCTACAGAATCACCCAAAGCCTCCATTGCCATCATTGCACCAAATAAAATTGTTGCTACAATCCAATCCTTCATATCTTCCGTTGGAACTAGGTCTGCCAGCTTAAAAGTGAAGTCCCTTTCCTCGACTGAAGCTCTTCATTGTTCCATTATTAAACTGAAAATTCTATGTATAAATGAGTTGAGAAAATGAGCGTAGCAAGAAATGCAAACACCAAAAAAGCCTTCAATTACCCTAGCCATGATAATGAAAATAAGGAAACATGATATGATGGTTGGGGATGGGGCAAGTCACCTTGAATGTGCATTAGGGCTGCAATGCTGGCACAAAAATCATTACTATGCCCTTATCCCATATCCTCCAACGTACAAGAAAACTTAAAACACTAAAAGGTAAAAAACGTTAGAATTACAAGAGCCCACAACTATTAGGCAGGGGAACTTCTCATTATAATTGCTTTCAACTGTCACCATGCATCATTTAGTCACTCATATTATCTTTAAGAGGTGTTAAATTGATCTTGGAGTTGGCTAAGAAGTCCACAACCTTGTTACATTCCCAATAGCAAGGTGTGAATAAATGCCATCAAGTTGTTTACTTAACTCCATCTCCTTTAACAAAGATTTGAACTTCCAAAAATGTACAAACATTTTATTGATGCTTGACAGCACCAACTTTAGAATTCCCTTCCACAATCAACTTTTTATGGCTCAAATGAACCACCAATTGAAAGCTTTCCATCATTACTGTAATGTCACCTTCTTCGTCTTAGGTATTCAGGGAAGTTTCATTTGCCTATTTCATTTCCATAGGCTAATTTAGAGAATTAAATAAGGGAACATTTTTTAATTCATTAAATTGAGTTACCTTAATTTGTTGCAGGCGACTTTATTTAATTAATTTCATAAATTGACTAAGTTAAAAAGCAGAAATAAAATGAAGTCACTTTATGGAGCCAAAAAGTGATTATTTTATTCATGGTGAATTTAAAATTAAAACTTTTTCCAAAGTTCATGAGGAAGATATAAAAGAGGAATGAAGGGCTCATTCACACTTCTTGGACATTTTTATATCTCTATTACAGGTTCGGACTTCAAGCTCAACAACAAACCCTAGGATGAAAACCCTAGTGGTATTTTGCTTTGGACATCCAGGAATTCTTCCTAGTCAAATGTATGGCGAATTCACAGTTGGAATACTGTGAAGTAAATAGTGAAAAAAGGGATTTGGTTGCAGTTGCTGACATCAATTTTCCTAGGTACAAATTTGTTGAGATTTGCAGGCAAATAATATATTTTTCATTTCAATATTTGTAATGGGTGAAATATTCTAGGAATATTGATGTAGTGTATTTATTTACTATGATGCAAGTATGCCCTACCACCCTTGTTGCTCAGATCAGAAAGGCCGTACCACTATTATATATCAATAAGGGATGAAATTTGTGTTTGAATGCTTAAAGGCCTTAAGGTAAATTCCTATGCAACTGTTAAGTGAGTCAAAGGAGTCAAACGAGCCTCAAATAAAAAGAAGTGAATCCTTTTGTGGTTGTTGTACCTCATTCAAGGAGGCGTGCATTATTTTTTTCCAGCACATCTTTGTGACTGACCACCAAAACTTGTGACAACTATCTTGTAATGTATCACAGCCTTTAAATCTGCTGTTGTATAGGAGCTGCTGTACATGTAGGATGGGATGCCGTACTGTCTAATGGAGGAGCCAAAGTGAAGTTTAATTGGTTTATGACTAGTCAAAACTCCAGGTCAGCTCTTGGAAACTTAATATTGAATTTTGTGTTGGTGATGTTTATGCTGTGGTAATTTCTGTGAACATAATTTTTGTAACAGCAAAGCAAAATAATATATATTCTGTGGGCATATTATGCCATATAATTTCTTGTATCAATGAATCTATGAATTTTGTGAGCACGGGAAGTGTCGTGAGGTTTTCACACCATCGCCCCATTGCAAATGCCCCCCCCCCCGCTTTCGCTTGTAGCTGTTAGGTTTTGGCAGTTGAGGTGACAGTACAGAGCTCAAAAGGTTATGGAGTGGTTGAGTAATCAAGTTGTCAAGGGACAAGTTGCAATGGGTTGAGATAAAACTCCTAAGTGCATTAATATTTTGGATAGTCAAATAGTCCAAAATACATTATAAAGGCATATTTTATGCATAAGGGCTTTAAAGTCTTTATAAAAATTGATTTTCCATACTTAAAATGTGAAAAAACCTTATGAAAATCATTTTTTCCTTATAAAAATGTATAAAATCCGGATGGAAATAGAATTTCTACTCTCAAAATGCACAAAATGCTGATGGAAGAAGAATTTCCCTTTGTCTAGATGAAAATGAAATCTCCCCAAGTCCACATGAGGATTGATTTTCCCTTGAAGGCTATTATGGATGAATGAAAAATGTTAAGTATGGGGGTTAAATCTTATCCCTATAGAGGTCGATTTTCCCCTTATGGATAATGAAAAAGGAATAAGCAAGAGTCCAGATGAAGATCAAAATTCCCCTTTTGGAGATGGATTAAAGAAAAAAATGTCGATTGTGGAGGATCCCAATTGTCCACATGAGGATCGGTTTTCCCACTTGTCGAATGATATTTGATTGACTTGGAAAGCGAAATAACAAGTGATAATCCCCTTACCAATCGATTTTCCATCATGGATACTTAGACAAATTCAAAGGGCGAAATATTAAGGATTTTTACTTATCCCCATGGGGGTCATTTTTCAACCAGCCTCATGAAGTTGAATGTCTGAAGACAAAAATCCATGAAAATGTGAAAATGCAAGCAATTCTCCTTCAAATCGAAAACCCACCTCTAGAATTGAATGAAAAACAAAAATAAATCTGAAGCAAATTAAAAAGATGAAGGAATGGGGTAGAAATTGAATAATCGACAGATTGTCAATTTTAATTTTTACATGAATCCCAAGGGGCTGCATTCAACTTCGCACAAGTCTCAAAATTAATTCTTACAACGCGATTTTAATCCCACATTGGCTATGTGGAGGAGATGCAAGCCAAAAACTCCTTTAAAAGAACCTCTAACAACAATATAGAGATGCAAAGTGAATGGTGGATTGACTTCATAGTCAAGAATTGGTCAAAGCAAGAGCCGACGAGTTAATGAAAATCGTCCAAGGTGGACGAGGGCTGGAATTCGAACCCAGCAAGAAGGAAATATCAGAGGTGGCCAAAGAAATCAGATTGCAAGTGAGTGGTGTAGAAGACAAATTGGAATTTCTTCAAGGCCATGGCAAGCACCCAAATGGTGAGTTGAGGGAATATAAATGTTTTCAGATTTAAATCTGAAACTTCTCATTTAGGTGTGATTATCATTAAAAGCCTTAGGATTTTTTTTAGCCACCATATAACATGGAAGCTGGTTGCAGATGGTTTGAGGGATAAAACCGGGGTTCCAAGATTAAAAACAAGCAACCAAGAGGGCTGTAAGTATGAAGTCCGCAGATTCAAAATCTGGACATACTTGAAGGGTATGATTTTTTTTGAAAATCCATAGGCTGCTCCCAAATCATTAACACTTGTTTGCATTCATAGCAGACTTTTATGGAAGGATCAAATCTAATTTCCCAAACCTCAATCAAGCTTGAAAAGTGTTAGTTTTCAGACTAAGTCTGAAACTTTTCCTAACATGGGCGATTTTTGCAAAAAAATCATAAAAAATTCCAAACTTGTCCAATTGGATCAGAATTCATTGCTGAGTCTTAGGGATTTGTTCTTGTGCAATAAACATCAAGTTTTGAGGGCAAAATCATCCAAGGAAGGTATGTTTCAGAATTTGTCTTCAGAAATCAAAATTTCACATTATGGTGAAGGTTGGTTTGTTGCTCATGCTTGGCTCATAATATGCTTTCAAAGTCATGTTAGAACCTTTGGTCATTAATTGAATGACATTTGTCATGGTGTTAGGGCTGATTTTAGGACATTTTCAGACTTATTATATGCAGTCCTCAGAAATCAGAATTAATACTTTAATGACAAAGTCTGATATATCCATTTTAAGGTTAATTTTTGGTCATCTCAAGGTATGGTGTGCAAGGTCCTGAAGTCTGATTTTACCTAGTCTAAGGACTTAGTCTGCAGACTAAGTCCTTAGACTTAGTTTTCAGACATTGTCTTTAGAATTTTTTTAAAACTTGATGGCTTCAAAGTTCTGATTTTTTTTATAGGTTCAGGGCAACTAAGGATTAATTCGTTCATTATTGCATTGTCCTTAATTCCAAGTTTCATTTCCAGCCATGGCTATAAATGTTTCTAAGTCATGGAATCAAATTTGAGGATAGAATTAAAGGTTAGAAGTCTGAAATCTGTCCCTTTGCTCAATCCCTATGCTATACTGATTTCGAGCTTTGAACAGGGATATGGCGGAGAACAAAGGGATAGCAGCAAGAAAGGTGTTGATTGTTGTCCTCAATTTTGCATTCCCCAAAATTGGGGCAACCCTACGCAATTCTCAATGTTTGGTAGGAGTTTTCTCTAAGGGTGTTAATGTTTTGTACGGAATTTTATTTGACAGGATCAGTTATCCCTTGGTTCTTGTTCGATTTTACTTCTTGCAAGCATTCAGTCTTTTCGTCCTTCTTTTGTTTTGCTTTGCTCTGCGTTTTGTTTTTGTCTCCGTTCTTGTCGTAGTTTTGTGATTGTGGTCTTTCCACTTGTTTCGAGTTCTTTGGGATTTCTTCCGGGTAGGTCTCGTCAGTGGGATTTTTTGGGTAATCTGTACATCCTTCTAACATTGTTAAAAGAATGGGCTTTTTCCTGTCAGTTGCATAAAACGAAAGCTTATTTTGTATGTGAGATAGACTTTAAACTCTATTCTAAAATTTCGCGTCATTCTGCGAAGTTTTGCTTTAAAATTATAATGATGGCATGATTCTACATCATATTTGCATCTCAGATCATTAAAGTTTTGAAGTCACGTATAAAATTATTAAGCTCTTTCTTTATTTAAAATTCGGCTTTTAAAATAACAAATTTGCGCAAAGGGCATTGTTTTTGAAGAGGTCTTATTTTATTTAATCTCGAAATGACAAGATAAAGAGGAGATTTATAAATAAATTAAAGTTTATTTATAAATTTTGAATTTCCATTTTAATGATCTACTTTGCATATATTTTAAAATAATGTTTTATTCAAAAGTCTAAAAAGAAATTGAATTTTAAATCATATGATCATGTGTTTTTACAATTTAATTACGTAATATATATATTTCAAAATATACATGGCTTTATGATATAAACATTAGTTTTTAAAAATAAATATAAGTATAACTATATTACTTTAAAGTAATATGTTTCAAAAATATGCAAAGAATATGATATGTTGTTTACATTTCGGCTCTATTCCTTAAAGCGTCGATTTTTGAACTTATAACATAACATTTTAGCGAGAACGTTAACCGCGGCTGGGAGGCGTTGAAATTAAAAGACTTTGCATATTTTATATATGTAAAAAATAAACTTCCACGGCATATGGCGTCGAATCTTAATAGAAATACATATGTATTTCAAAGCACCCGCAACTTATACAAAATGGTGATGATTTGTTATGATATAGCATATGTTATTATTATGTTATAGTCTGCTTAGAAGCTGCGACTCATTACATGGCGTTGAATTTTAATTTATTTACATATTGTTTGACATATGTAATGGACTCTAAATCAAACCCGTGCGTCATTTAAAGCCCACGGCAATGTTTGTTTAAACATTAGCATATGTGTTCGAATACATATGCTAATGCATATGTTATTCTTTATTAAAATCATAGATAACTATTAGTTATCGGGCGTTGTTATTTTAACAATATGCATATGCAATGGCCTTTGTTAATGCCGTTAAAACACAGCACAGCATGGTGTCATTTTTTATGGGAAATGTATGAATGTTTTTCACTAAAAAATAAATACTCCTCCACAGTATGCTGCGTTAACTATCAAGGAGGAGTTGGAGTTGATAAAATCAAAATTGCATCCACCATTATTGGCATTTTTCATGGGGAGGACTGTCTATGTTTTTATTTAAACTTCAGACTTCTTCTTTTCCAAGAAAGTAGCCATTAAATCTGCAGTTGAACAAGTTTCATCTTGATCTTCAAGAACAGATTTTCCTCTTCATTTGCGATTTCGAATATCATCCTTTAATGAAGTCTTGATTCTTTCAAAGAAGAGGAAAGCATGCCATGTTCATAGGCAACGTTTTTGAAGAATTCTTCTTTTCTTGCTGTTTGCATGCAAATTTTGATGCATGATGGACACTTGTCCTTCCCCAAACCAAGACCAATGATATTGGCTTTGATTTTGACAAAGATTTGTCAATTTTGGGGTCTATATAACTCTGCCAATTTCCTCTAATCTGCAGTTTCGAATTTCATTTCCATTTCCAGAATTTGCTTTGAAAAGGAAGTTTGGTTTTTCCTTTTGCATTCAAGAGAAGTAAAATGTTTGTTTTCTCTTTTCTTGTTTGCATTTTTGTTTTTGAATATGTTGTGCTCTCTTCTCTCTCATCTTTTCTAAGTTGCATATAAGAATGTCATCTTTTCTTATGTGCAGTCGGGATTAAAAACCCCGTTCTTATGATGATCTTCCCAAAAGGTGCATAACATATGCAAGTGCTATTACTTATGCAATCAGCCCATAAAAACCCACTTTTCCATATCCGCATTTTGAATAAGAAGAGACCAAGTGCTGCCCCATATGCAAAGAAGCTAAAATAACTCACTGTTTGACCTCATATGCAAGTGTTCACAAAAGCACACCATGCACATGACATGTCCGTTCATGAGCTGCAAATGATTCCAAAAACCCCACCTTGCATATTGAACATTTGCTCATGCATATATGTGTCAATGTATTCATTTTATCAAACTCAAAGT
>MU227291.1:913811-934103 GCA_018584345.1 Thuja plicata
AAGCCACCTGCGGTAAGAAGGGAGCCTCCCCTATTGCTGAGAGGAGAGAGTAATCTCACATACTGCTGCCTAAAATACACATTTTGCAAGTTGTAGTCTTAGTGACTTGCAAAATATTTAGCCAACATTGATAAAGAATTTATCGATGGGATTCTATCCCGAGTCCTTGATATCCTCCAAGTGGAAGAAGGTTCCAAATACTAACATGGAACACCTAGACATGAGGAGAATGAAGCGAAGGATGTTTGGAACAAAGGACCACTTACCTTCAGACATGGCAGTTAACATAATGAGAAGTGGCATTTACCACGCAGCTGGATTGCCATCAGCCATTCAGTGCAATGAGCTTTTAGTGGAATCTGCAAGGTATTATGATTCAAAAACTAGAACAATCAGGGCTAAAGGAATAGTGTTTGCATTTCTAGGAGAAGAGGCAGCGAGAGAAACCTTTGGGATCCCATACTACCCAAGGATGCAGATAAGGACTAAGGAAGAGGCATAGACATTGTTTGGGAAGAGACTTGAAGCTTGCATGGACATCATCAATGAGATTTGGATTAGCAAACCAAGGAAGCATCATTCTAAGTTACCCAAGAAGCTTGTAAGTGAAGATTTCAAAGATGAATACAATATATGATTTTCATGCTGAATAGGATCATGGGAACACCCCAAGGGGCTATGTTTGAAACTTAAATGTTTTACTTCATAGAGGAGGTGTCAGCAGGAACCGTGATGATTAATTGGGCCAAGATGATCAACGATAACTTAGACACCCAATTAAGGAACTTTGAAAAGACAAAGACATTCTATATGAGTTCCTACGTGATCTATCTGTTGGCAAGAAACATTAAGTATTCAGGTCTTATATGCAGGGGCATGGTGGGAAATGATAAGGGACAATTCAAGGTGTATGATTGTTATCTTGAGTTACAACTGCATGAAAGAGAAAACTATAGAAAGGTTAATGATACTTTCATCTTGAACATCACACGATCACTGCAGGGTGGATTGCTTAGGAGATTATCCAAGGAGGCTATGACATTGATTGAGAAATATGGATATTAGTACATACAGTTCACTACATTCACTTATCTAAGGATCTAGGGATTCTCTTCAGAACCTATGAGTTGTCAGGGTTTGGTCTTATGTAGAAGGAGAAACATAGACAGGGTATGCCTTCCTCCATCACATTGGGGAATATGCTTGAGACATATCCTTCACTTCAGGCCATAGAGACAATAAATATGGAGTTGCAGTTTTATGAACTTGGAATCTATAAGGCAAAGAAAGAGTTTGATCCATTCCAAAAAATCCATGCTTATAAGGGAAAGAGATACAAGCACAAGATAGACATTCGAGACTATTGAGCAAATCTAGTGCATGAATATGCAATAAGGAAAAAGATGTGGTCTAGGATGTCATTGGATTTCATGCGGAGGTGTTGCATTTTCCCTATTCTTGATCAGGTTAGGGATGATGGAAATCATATTCACCTCCATTATGAACATGAAAAAGGCAAGCCAATCTAGCCACCTAATTGGTCTCAGATAGATGAGCTTACATAATTGGGCATCTTAATGAGGGAGGTGGTGAATAGATTAAGAGCATGGGTTGACAAGTAGATAAACAAGTTGAGGAAACAAGGTGTTACCTTCACATATGGAAGGATGCAAAATGAGGAGTCTTCCTCAAAAGGAGATGAAAGAACTATCAGCAATTCAAGATTGTATAATAAGGATGAAACCTCCAAGAAAAGGGACAATGTGGCCGAGGCATTGCAGACAAGAAGTGAGAGAACTACTAGTAAGGAACCCAAAAGTAAAAGGCGTAGGTCTACCACATCTACTTCCACTACTAGTTCTTCATGAGTAAGGGAAGTAGAGATGCAGGATAAGGAGCAGAGTTCAAAACAAAGAGGAGATACAAAGATTCTACCTCAAGAGGATCAAGGAGCAACTTTATCCACACAACGAGTACAACAGGGGATAGAGATATTGCCAACATCTACTGTGTAGTTGGTAGTTGATTTGAGAGATGATATGAGACAGACTAGTCTCAACACACAGGAGATTGATGATGAGATCATTTCAGCTTTGAAAGGACTTAATGAGGATGAGCAACTAGATGATGACATGGATTTATCCACAGTTCCTGATTGGCCGAGGGAGAGCATGAAGAAAAGGAGAATAGTAGAGGAAGTACTCTTGATGGATGGCATTGACACATTCCTCAACATGATTGGCAATGTGAAGGAACCTAAACAGGCGAAGAAAATCCAGAAGATTATTAGAGATGCATCAGGATCTCGCACTTTGTATATGGCTATCCCATTTGCTGACAATACTAGAGATGAGGTCACTCCAAATGACTACCACATCACCTCATTCGACATTAGTCAAACCACTAAGAAACATGAATTTCAAGAATTGAGGAATAATACAGATGCAATTGAGGAAAGAATGGATAAGTTGGAAAAGAAGAAAGAAGCGCTAGAATTGGAGAATATTATGTTGAAGGAGTACATAAATAAGCACATGAATTCATTAGGGTATCAGCTTGTTGCACTTGTTCCATATGTTCCCACTTCTCAACAGTCACATGATACTTTAACTTATGATGTAATGAGGAACACCTATTAGGAGGTAAGGGAATGGATTAGTGATATTAGGAAATAGGCGGAGGATTTCCTTACTAGGATGGTCCAGGCATATGGGAAGATTACATTGTTAATGGATAAAATCTAGGCATTGGAGGAGACATGGAATGGATTTCAGCCAATTGGATACATGATGATTCCTATCCTTAAGGCATTGAAGAGTGTCCATGTATCAGTTCTGATTCAAGAAGGAATAATTGAGAGAGGAAGTGCATATGACTTTGGTCATTGGTACCGTTCCTTGTCCATGAGGAGGTCTACATTTGAGCACGCATAGGCTGATTGTCTTGATGTGAGGGTCTTTTCCTTGAGATACATTCAAAACTCCTTGTTGCAATCAAAGAATTACTTGGCCTTGACATTGATGCTTGCAATGATTTGGATTTGGAGAAGTTAAAAGAAGAGATGGAATCATTCTACTTTATGGATGTGGACTCTATTAAGAAGAGTCAGTTGGATGGTTTTCTCTCCCTTATGATTTCCATTAATGATCTATAGAGGCATACTTTAGATTGGGACAACATACTTGATTCCTGCATCAAGAAGTTAAATGTCATTGAACTGCAACATAACAACCTACCTAGTATTGCCATGGATGAATTTGGTGCAATTATGATTAAGTTCCTTGAATTTTCTATAAGAGAGAAAGAAAAGAGGGTGCATCTCTTGGATGATGAGTTGTATGATGACTAGGCATCCTCCTTTTTTCTTATTGGTCTTCATGCCATTGAGTTTTCTTGTTGGCTTATTTTGTGGTGCTTTCTTCTCATTGGTTATTTGTGGTTACTCTAAGTAGGGTTTTCATTGAGTAAATCTGGGCCATTGATTCTGATTTAATCTTGGTTGTTCATTGAAATTGGGGCTCCTATATAAACTCCACTCCTCTCATTTGTAAAGGGAGATTGTTGGAGAATTATTGCAAATATACTGCCAAATTTGCTCTATATTCATTGTTGCGTTGTGCATGGAGAGTGTTGGAACTCCAAAATCTGGCTGCATTTTTGAGTGACCATACAAATTTTTTTCCCCAAGTATGAATTGCTTCCCTAAAAGACTTGTGGAGAAGGCCTATTGTGGATGCTTGTAAAAGGTGACCCGATGTTTTTCATGAGAATCCACTTGGGATATGTGTTCACCACCTATCATTTGGCAAATGTAATAGGTCCCAGCTCTCATATCACATTTTGGATGTGTTTTGAAGAGGGTCATTTGGAGCTATTCACACAAATTTACATTTTACACTTATTCAGTTGTTACCAAGTGACCTATTTTACATGCTTGCATTTTTGGCCAAGTAAAATTTCATGACATAAGGATTATGCCGAGATGTTGTAGGCATAAAAGAGAAGCTCTGTTTCCACTTGCAGATTCCTAGGAGTTCATATGATAAATTTCCAAAGCCTATTTTGTTTGCAATTAATTTTGATTCTCAGAATGTGAAAGTGCAGAATTATGAAGTTGCTGACTTTGAGGCCACACAACTTGTATCTTGTTGAATGGAATGGATAATTGAGTGCTCCTCTGTATTGTAGTCATGGAAATGTTTTAACATGAAGATTTTCAGGCCATGACGAATCCACTTGATCAGTTTGCCAATCTGATTCCGTTTGCATTTTCTATCAGTTTGCTAAATGATGAAATGCACATTTCTAAGTAGCCTACTTTGAGTTCTCACCATTTGTGCCCAGTCCAAGATTTTGAATAATGGATTGTTCCCCTGCAGTGTAAACCTGGAAATGTTACCCCTTGGAGAGTTTCAGCCCTTGTTCAATCCTTTTGACCTCTTTGCCTGACTAATTCCAAATCTAGTTGTTGCAATTCACTGAGTTTAAGTTTTGAAAGTTGTTAATTGCTAACTTTGCAGATAAATGCCAATTGATCAGTTCATTTTCAGAATGAGCTACTTGAAGATTTGTATTCCATGTGTGAAGGTGAATCCATGTTCAGAGGTTCAGATTCTGAGGGTTCTTTTTGATGGGTTTTTGAAATCAAAATTGAAGGCAGTTTATGTAGATTTGCATTGTTAAAACAAAATTGCATTTACAGGACAGTCTTTTCAAGGGATGGTAACTTGTTACCAGTGGATGGTTTTACGATGAAAGTAGTTTCCCTGTACTCTATATGTGTAAATGTGCTACTTGGATCAGCGGTTGAGTTTCAAGATGTGCTTTGATAACTTTGCATAAGTGTTTCTGAGGGTGATTTTCAT
Organism: Thuja plicata; assembly: GCA_018584345.1. Lineage (NCBI taxonomy): Eukaryota > Viridiplantae > Streptophyta > Pinopsida > Cupressales > Cupressaceae > Thuja > Thuja plicata. The sequence goes on from MU227291.1 coordinate 918,677, forward strand.
GTGTTTTAACAAGTGCAGTTACAGATTTGTGAAAATAGTCAACTTGAGAGATTAAAATATCTCGCCACAGGAAGTGTCAGGAAAAGACATTTAGCAGGGTGAGTATAGGCATGAAAATTTATGTGCTTGTTCAGCGCTATGCTCCAGTAATGTGCTTGGGATAGTTTTCAAAAGCAAAATTGAGGGAAGTTTATTCATTTTGGATATATCAACGAAAGGGTGTGGTCAATTTTTCAGTATTTCTTACTATACAAATTTCAAGTCCAAATCGCATGAAGAAGTCACTTAGATCATTTTTAGGGAGGAGTTGAAGTTGTGAGACAAGAATGGATATCTATTGGTGCAAAGATTAGCAGTGGATCTGCAGACATGGGATTTGTTAAGTAATGTTCTAGATTCTAGAGAAAAACCAATGCATTGGTGGCTATCAAGCTCTTCCTCCACATTGTTGTATTATCCTCCCTGCCTGCACTAAGTTGGAAAACAAATAGACGGAGTTTGATTCCAAAGAAGGATACCCTGTATAAGGAGTATTTTAGACAGACAGGTGTATTACAAATTGGCAAATTATTTGTACACAATGATTTTATTAAGGGATTGGAAGTTTTCAGCATATTGTACTATTGCAAATGGAGTTGCATTGTTACACCAAGAGGGTACAAGAGAAGTTTACACATGATGCACACATGTTGTGTTCAACTCTTTTGCAATTGAACGGCTATTTGGAAGTCTTTTCCAAGAAAATTTTATTACTAACACAATACCAGTAACAGAACACAATTACTTTCCTCAGTTGACATTTTTGTCCGTGGCAAACATTCTTGGTGAAACTATTTGGCGTGTCCATGGTGATAGTTCTGATGACCTTGATCCCTTTTCAAGCCTTGGTATTGACTAAAAGTGTATGATGGGGGAAACTAATTGAATATCCTGTGTGGAAAGCTTGCGCAGCTTCTTGTGTAAGTCAAGAAGATTAAAATTGCACAGGGAAATAAGGACGATGTTGTGCCCTATGGAAGTTCAAAAGCATTCAATATAAAATGCATTGGTGTAGATGAAAATCCAGTATAAAGGCCCATGCATGGGAATGGAGTCTGCGCTGGATTTTGTTGCAGGAGGACTTCTGCAAGGCATGGAGTCCTATGCAATTTGAATAGGGATCAGCCTGTGCAAGTTTTGAATGACATTTAAAAATGTTTTAAATACAAAACATTTCCTAACAAATACAAATAGAAGAGGTTGCGTAGAAGCCAGGAAGAGGAGACACTTGCGCAAGGCAGAGAGGAAGCTTGCATAAACTACAAGCTGCGATGGAAGTCTTTTAAAATCCAGATGTTGCACAAGACACCAACAACCAACCTACGCAAGCATTGAAGGAGGGGGAGTTTTAAACAACATTTCATCTAAATTGCAGTTTGACAGGTGGATTTGGTGAAAAGACCCCACGCATTGAAAGAGTTAAAACTTAGGAAAATGCATTCGCAAGTTCCGCGTAGGAAGAGGAGGGACTCCAAGGCATGTTTAAAGAAATAAAAATGTTGCAAGTAATAATGAAATCTGTAAATGATAACTGTTAAAGTCTGCGTAGGAGATGAAGAGCCCATGTGCTAGACTGAAAGAAGACTTGTTAACATTAAAAAGAATTTAAACTCCAAAACACAATGCAATATGACAGATGTAGAAGCAAAAGATAGAAAGGAGGTGTTGCGCTGGACAAAAAAACTTGGAACTTGCGCAAGGATGCAAATATGGAGATTTGCGGAATGTTTTAAGTTTGGAAGCTAGCGCATGATGGAGCAATCCAGAAACTTGTTAAACACTCTGACCAAGTGCATAGGAGTTGCGTAGCATTATGAAATGCTGCGTAGATTGCCATAGAGGGATCCGTTTGCAAGTTGAACAAAAATTTGAGGGAGCCCGCGCAGAGAGAGTCTGCAAATGTTTGGAGTAAACTTTGGAGAAGACTGTGTTTTAAACTGCAGATACTCCAAGCACCTGCCCAAGACAAGTGAATAGAGACCTGTCAAATGCAGCCTGTGCAAGCAAGGAGAACATGCACAGTTTGAAAGAAAAAGAGAAAGCGCATTATCCCACATTTAATGGGGAATCGGTTTTGTAGTGTTTGTATACTCCAGTTCTCGCAATATTGTTTGAAGTAAGAACTAAGAGGCCCATTGGTGGGCCCCTTGGCAAGCAGGATGCTAATGGTGGTGGACCCCATTATTTTGGGCGACAAGACATAAAGGCATTTAAAACTTCAAAAGTCATTAGTCCCACATTGATACCGTGGGTGAAATTTGCAGTGTTTAAAAGGCAAAATGCAAACATATGAAATGTAAAGAGAAAAGAGGAGGCTCTCCACGCGCAAGTGGCAAATGCATTGGGAAGCGTGCCCAAGTGATAGAAGGGAAATTTTGCAGGTGAGCTAGCGCAGATGATGCTGATATGGCGGACACGTGGCAGATGGTTACGCACTCGCGGTAGAGAAGGGCGACCCCAAAAATGGCTCGCGACTGCGCGACCGAGCTAGTCGCGTAGTCTCGCTGGTTTTCCTATGTGACCGAAATGGCTCGCAACTGCGCGACCGAGCTAGTCGCTCACTCGCAGAGGTCAGACAGAGCCAATCAAAATGTAACAAGTGTCCAAATCTGGTGACTTCTGGGCAGAATTTGCAGATAACTTAAATTTGCAACCAAATTAAAATATTTCAATAGTTCAAACTTTATTATGATTTGCAAATTTCAAAATCTCAACTGAATGTGCACGGGAAGTAGAAGTTTGTTTTCATGGTTAAATGACCAATTATTATCAGAAATATGAAGTGTCATATACCGTTGGAAAGGTCTTGAGATGAAGATTTGGATTTTGCGATCCTTTTGGGTGCAGATCAGATCAGATTTTTGCAGTTGCAGAAGAAGCAGTTTCAGATATTTTGGGGGAACAGACAGGTGTCGGTTTGCAAAATTTGGTTCTCCATTTCTCTATATCTCTTTTCTTCTCAATTGTACAGGGATGGTGAAATTAATGCTGCAAGGCAGCTTTCAGATTTTGTGTCTGGTTTTGAGTTCTTTGTTGTGTAAATGTATTGAATCAGAAGTTTTTCATGAAAAGCAAATGGAATCCCTTTCCAGTATTTGTCTGATGTCTTTGTGTTTGATCCTGAATCTTTGTGTATTAATTTGTAAGGCATTTTAGTGCACCAGTAATAAGGTAGCTGTGAATTTGTGTTTTAGTTTCTTTCAAGGAAAGAGTAAATCTTATAGACAAGTTCAGAGGTTTCAAGGTTGGATATGAATTTGATGTCTGGGTATTGGAGTGAAAAGAATGACTTGTAAGGCATTTCATTCGGGTTTTGTGTGTTTGGATTTATAAGGTTTTCTGGGGATATATGTTTATGTGACTCTGTTGCCCAACAGATAAGGCACTTGTCTTTGCTGGTTATGCAGGTCTCATCATCAAATTTCATAATATCAATTCATTTTACTTTTCTGTTTAATGAGCTGTGAGTGATTGTCAAATCAAGTGTGATGGGCAGGAATCCATCTCATCGTTCGTTGAAAGAAGTGAATCCAATAGGTACACCCGCCTGAGGTTTTGAGCTCGAAGTGTAGGAGGATTTGTTTGATCCTTGTTAATTAGCCTTTTCCTGGACAAGGTCAGGGAAAAATGCTAATAGAGAGTACTTGTGATCATTTTTGGAGTATTGCATGGTGATCTACATTCCTCACTTAGAACAGATTTGATTTCAATTATTTAGTTAAAATTTCCTTTAAGTAATTTAGGTGGGTAAAATTAATTGTGAATGCATGCTTGCTTGACTCGATCATGGACCAAACCACTAACTGCTTACTAATTGTAAGTCTTGCCTTGCGTGGTTGAATGACATTATCATGAATTTAACTTCAATTGGTATTTGCTCATTGATTTGCATCCATAGATGGGATTGATGAAATGGTAGTAATTTGAACATCATTCGAACACACTTTAGAAGATTGCACTAGGTGAGTGGAGTTGATGGCAAGATTGCATCTAGTAGAGTCCAAGGATATTCACTCTTCCTTGCATCCTTAAGTAGAAGTAGAAGTAGAAGTAGCTTAGATTAATAGGTTTAATTTCATTGAATTTTGTAAGTAGGAAGCTGGAATACATTTCCATTGCACATTGTGAAGCCATATCATCCAAAGTCAAATTGACAAAGTCGTAGTGAACTAGTGTAAGTCCCCTCGTGATACCAATATATTACATTATTATCACTGCATGAGTATCCACCATTGAGAAGGAACCTTGGAGTCATAGTTATGATCTTTCATTGTAATCTTTAGCAGGAGTGGTGTGTTTATTGAAGAGATGATTCAATATACAGTGTTTCATCCTGAAACCATGAGTATTCTATCCTGTATGTTGTAAGGGTATACAACTCACATCAAGAAAAAATGGCGCTAGGAGGGCCATGTTCATAGTTCACCTAAGAAGTTGTCAACAAGTTGAAGATGGTGTAACATGGCGCTTCCTCGATTGCAAGAACCAAAAGAAAGTGGGAATCACCTCAAGATGATATCATTGCAACATTTCACATATTGGCATGGAAACATGGAAAGAGTGGCTGAGAGTACTTGAACATTGCTGATTTACTAGACAAAGAAGAAGAAAAGGCTCAAAGGATTGAAAGAGAAGTCCAAGAAAGATTGGAATTCGAGAGACACAATTGAAGAGATTATCTAAGATGGTGTTGCCTGAGTACACACAATATATAATTGTACAACCAGGTTTAGACGTACACAAGACAGGAAGATATCATTTTAGATTTGGGAGCCTTCATTTGGAACGAGAGAAGAGACGACGCACATTACACAGTTGCTCGAGCTATATTGGAAGAAGAAGTTGGTATAGAACAAGAAGTTGGTATAGAACAAGAAAAACAAAGGCATAGAATTGAAAGAAAAATTGAGGAAATGATTGTGTGAGAGAGCTGAAAGGATCCAGCATGAAAGAGAACTCCATAGGGAATGCCAACGAAGAAGAGAAGAAAGATTAGCAAAAGGGAATCAAAGGAGAGAAAATCAGAATTAAGTTCAAGCTGGAGGAAGATTGGTTCTTTCTCACCAAAGAGATTTGAGAAGCTAGAGTTCGAAAGAAAGGGAAGGGTACTAAGATCGAATCCAAAACAAGAAGACTTGATAGAATTACAGTTCCACAGAAATAGGAGAAATCATTGGGTAGCCCATATTATATAAGCAAGTTCTTCAAATCAATCGATTCCAATCCAACCAACTCCAAGTGCAATTGTCAAGGCAATTCCAGTCGCTCAAGCTCAAACGACACCAGTCCAACCAGCTAAAACAACATTGGCAACACCTTGGATACAAAATAATGCATCTCTGCTTACTTTCCCTACCTATCATGATTTACCAAAGAGTCCAGAACACTTCTGTTCTAAGTTCCATGTCAATGATCCAAATCGAACAGCGGAAGGACATATCAAGATTTTCGAGGATGCCTTGTGTAACAGGAGGATTCAACATGAGAATGTTGCATGCAGACTCTTTCCTCATTCATTAGGAGATGAAGCTTTCTACTGCTTCGTCCATTTACCAACCTCGTCCATAACCACATGGGACTAGTTGAAAACAACGTTCATTGGAAACTTTGGAATCCCTATCACTCCATTGGATTTGTGTAGGCAGTTTGCAGATATTAGGAGGCAAGAGCAAGAGCCCATAATCTCGTTTAACAATCGTTTTCACAAAGCGTACACAATATTGCAAGATCCCTATACTGTTCAAGATGCAGGTGCCCTAGAAATGTATTACAATGCCTTGGATTCTTCTACATCTATGTTCACAAGACATTCACATCCCGCTCCAGTGAACGTGAACGAAGCTTATGCTAGAGCAATGCGAGTAGGCCAATAGATGAGACAAAATATATTAGGGCCACTGATAACTTCTGGACTGACAGTTGCAGGTAATCAGGTCCCACAACCTTTATTTCAAGCTACATCAAATCAACTTGTGCTACATCAAGGAGCTCCACTTTCTCAAGCACCTTCAACTCTACTTGTATATCTTCAAGGTGCAAGTACATGTACAAGAACACAAGAAGAGAAAGATGAGATGGAGTTAGTTGAACAAGTCAAGAAGATGTCCACAGAGGTTACATACTTGAGAAATCAAAACAAATCAACTTCAAAGCATTGAAAGAAATTTCAAAGGACAACAAAATAGCCACCATGGGGGCTATCAAGGAAATTATTAGAGAAAAATCGAGATGGAAACTATCAAAGAAATTCAAATAACCAATATGGCAATTACCAAAGGAACAATCAAGGTGGTGACTATCAAGGCGGTGCACAATCAAATAACCAAGCACACAACAACAATCAAGGCTATCAAAAGAAGACATAGAACACATCCAAATAATGGAAATGTGGTGTCGCCATTAGATAACCCACGTACTTCTGAGAATTGACCTACAGAGAAGATATTCTTAGCTAAGGCCACACTATCAAGATAGTGTAGGATACATGAAACAAATCAACATTCAAAGCTACAATGTCCAGAACTCAAGAAAGCAACAAATGTTTTGCAAAAGGGGGTAGATGAAGCGATTAATCAAGAGAATCCTCCAATCACGGGATATGAGATTGTCCCTACCACAAGATATGATCAATGCCTAAATTTTGAAGAATGCTTGTTTCCTCTGGAATTTGAAGCATATGAAGAGCACAATGGAAGGTTTCCACCAGCTTCAGCTAATGGCCCAGTAGAGACACCATGCTTGGAGTTTCCACCAAGAGCAACAAACGAGCCAATGCAAGAAATTGGCTTTCTTTTCCCACCTTTGAATAATAGTGTTTTTAGTTCAAGGCATAAAGGAGGTACGTGCATTCCAACATCCCCAAGGAAATGGACCAAGAGTTTATCAGAGGAATAAATGGAACAGTGAGCCATTAACTTCATCCATTCCTCCTAACAATTTCAACACACCTCCACATCCAAATGCCACCAATGTACCTTGTTATCCACAAGTTTCTCTTGAATATTGACAAGGTAGCAATCGCAATCACAATACCAACAATACACAAAGTAAAAATGGAATTCAAAACACCAACAATGCTCAAGCTGCTAGTAGTCCTCCATGTGATGAAGGGCTAATGAAATCGAGACACAGTGTGATTGAAGAGTTGAGGAAGATAAAGATAAACTGGCCATTGTTCGAGTTGATGAAAATAGCATAAGTAAGGGATGTGTTCTTGAGTAGTTTAAAGGAAAACAAAATCAAGCAACTCATGGTCAGGCTTTGTCAAATACTACACAAGGAGCAAATAGATCCTCCCATAACACATCCAATGTGGCTCAGAATACAAATGCTGTTCAAATTGTTCCTTATGATGGTTAAAATACATGCAACAATTAGAGTTCACAACTGGTTTATGTTGCCCAAAGCACACCAAGTGCAACTACTAGAGGAGTTGCAAGGGAGCAAGGTACTACAAAGGGGAAGAGGTTAATAAAACGATGGAGATAGAGACAAAGCTTACTTCCAAGAGGGAAACTCCAATCGTGTTCTACCAAGGAAAGGATGAACCTACCCCTTTTCTTTTGTCTCTAAGGATTTTTGGGAAGTTGTTACCTAATTGCCTAAGAGATTCAGGAGCATCAAGCAATTTCATGCCCCTAGTCATATGTAGAAGGTTGGGAATTTTCCATACAAGCACAAACAAGAAGGTTACACAACTAGACAGAACAAAAGTTCCAGTTGTTGGCGAGTTGAACAATATTCATATGCAGTTGGCGTTATATCCCAGAATGGAACAATTCATTGATATATCAGTTGTAGACACTCCAAATGGCTATGGCATGCTTCTAGGTAGAGATTGAACAAGAAGATTGAATGGTTACGTGGCCACTGATTTCTCACATATGTGGTTACCATGGAGGGGAATTCCTAATCAGATTAGAATTGAGAGCACGCCAAGGTTAAATTTGACAATCACAAAATATGGGGAAAACAATGAGGTCCTATTTGTTTAGTCACATCTTAGTCTCTACAAGCCAAAGGTGCAAGAAGTATTAATGTTACATATTTCATGGAATGATCATGAGATCAAAATTCAACGGAGGTATGTATAGAAAATGATCAAGGCTTATTGTCCGATGAAGGAGAAGGAATATTTGAAAATTTTAGAAACTTTGTACTAAGAAGTGTAAGACAAGGGCTCAAATTGGGAAATCGTACTTCAGTAAGAGATTTATTGTTATCCAATTGGTGTAGAATTCATGACGCTTTCCATTCGGAACTTTCTTGTTCCATGTGCAAAATTGCATTAGAACAAGTAGAGAAAAGAAATCTAGGAGCATTGGAGCTAGAGAATCCACAAGTTATTCAAAATTTCGAGGATAATTCTAAGGAGAATTCCCCACAATAAGATCTAGCAGAAAGTAGTAAGATGAGAGTAGAGAGAAATCAAGCCCCAACATAAAAGAATAAAGAGGAAATGAATACAAAGTCAAAAGAGCCCCAAAAGGGATGTCAAGAAGGCAACCAGGTTTGGACACTAAGATTTGATGGTTCTAAGACTAAGAAAAGATCAAGAGATGGATATGAACTGACAAGTCCATTTGGGGAGACATACTTGGCAACACATAGATTGTAGTTTCCTTGCACCAACAATATGGCTGAGTATGGGGCTCTAGTCCTGGGCTTATTATGTGCAATAAATAAAGGAACAAAGATACTTCATGTATTTGGCGATTCATACTTAGTAGTGGAACAAGTCAAACATAAATTCGGCTGCAATGATAAATGACTAAAGAGGTATCAAAACAGAGTATGGGATTTGATAAAGAGCTTTGATGCCTTTAATATCAAGTTTGGGTATCGATGTTGTAAAAAAGTGGCAAATGCTTTAGCTCAGGCAACAAGTTCATTGGCACCTCTCACATTGAAAGGATTGAAGAAATTTAGAGTGGAAGTTGCATTAGTGCCATCAGTGCCAGATAATGTGACCAATTTTCAAGTGTTTGATGATGATAAGTACATACTGGATTTCTTGACAAACAAAAGTGTTTTCACAACACAAATTATTGATGATGATGAGATTGAAGAAGCAGAAGTAGATCCAAAAGGGATCATGAATTTAAAGACCAACACTATTCCGAGGGGGACGATTCAATTGGAAAGGATATTTCATGTGGACCAGTTTAACAAGATCTAGCATCGACCCTCTGAAGGGGGTGAATGTGAAAAGGTAAACCTCGAGACAAAAGAAGATCCAAAGAATGTGTTCATTGGAAAGGTTTGCACTCCAGAAGAAAAAGAAGATGTCCTCAAATTGATGAGGGAATTTCAAGATGTGATAGCATGGAGTTATGAAGATTTTAAGACATGATCCATCCGTCATCACAGATACAATACCACTCAAAGAGGGGAGTAAACCATTTCAATAGCGTTAGAGGCTTATCAACCCCTTATTGGAACCATTGATCTATCATGAAGTGAAGAAGTTGTTGACAACAAAGATCATATTTCCAGTATGACACTCAACGTGGGTCACCAATCTAGTTCCAATTAGAAAGAAAAATAGAGAAATAAGGTTGTGTGTAGATTTTCAAAAATTGAATAAATCATCAGAGAAAGATAACTATCCATTGCCATCATTAGATGAAGTATTGCAAGTAGTGAATGAATAACAGATAATGTCTTTTATGGATGGGTATTCAGGATACAATCAAGTGATAGTTGATGAAGAAGATAGGTTGAAAACAAATTTCACCACCAAGTGGGGCGCATTTGCCTACAGAAGGATGCCTTTCGGCCTAATTAACGCAGGAGCAGTATTTCAAAGGGCCATGGACATCACTTTTAAAGATTTAAGAGATAAATGTATTATCATCTATATGGATGACCTCACAGTCTTTTCAAAAAAGAGAGGATCATGTCGCTGACTTGAGAAAGGTGTTTTCAAGATGTAGGAAGCTTGGAGTTTCCCTCAATCCAAAAAAAATGCATGTTTGGGGTGACAAAAGGAAAATTATTAGGACGTGTTTTAGAAAAGGGTATTATGATTGATCCTGAAAGAGTTGAAGCTATCTCAAAGCTAAATCTGCCAGCTAGTGAGGAGTTGAAATCTTTGTTTAGAAAGATTAATTTTGTGAGGAAGTTTATTTCAGGGTTTGCTGAGATTGTGAAACCCATGAATGATATGCTTAAGAAAGGTGCTAAGATGGATTGGACTCCAATAGCAAGGGAATCTTTTGAGGAGATTAAAAAGGCGATTGCTAATGCTCCTGTTCTTGTGACTCCAAATAATGATAAACCGTTATGGATATATTCATTAACTTCAGATCATACATGTGCGACAATTCTTACATAGAGAACTGTAGAGAATGAGGAACATCCCATTGCTTTTATGAGCGCACCTTTAAAGGATGCAAAATTAAGATACCCTAATGTGGAGAAGCAAGCTTATGCCCTAGTAAAAGAAATAAAGAAGTTTAGACACATCTTGAGAAGTAAGGTGTATGCCATAGTTCTTGATATTACAATTAAGACGTCATTGATGCAAAAGGAAGCAAGCGAGAGACAAGGAAAGTGGGTCGCCACTATCTAGGAATATGATATTGATATCCAATCAATGAAGCTGGTCAGAGGAAAAAAGATTCCACAAAAGTTTACATATGATGGACCGTGTTTAGTGCTACAAGTCTATGAGCTACCAGATGTATGCAGAGATGAATGGTACAAGGACATAATCAGCTACTTGTTAAATCAAAAGTGTCCTTGCCATTTAAATCCAGTACAAAAGAAAGCATTGAAGTTGAAGAGTAAGAGATATATGTTGCAGGGATCAGTTTTGTACAAGCAGAATCATGAAGGCATTTACTTACGATGTCTTGGGAAGGAGGAAGCAGGAAGGATTCTGGAACATTTTAATGATAAATTTGGAACAAGTCACGTAGCAAGTTTGGCCACTGCACACAAGATACTGAGATCAGGATATTATTGGCCAAATTTATTCAAAGTTACACACAAACATGTGAAGACTTGTCACATCTATCAGATAATTGCAGTTCGACAGAAGAATCCTGCAATGCCTCTACATTCAGTGATCGAAGTAAGGCCATTTGCAAAGTGGGGTCTTGATTATATCAGTATGATCAATCCACCCTCCTCAACACAACAAAGGTACATTCTAATCGTAACCGACTACCGTACTCGGTGGACGGAAGCCCAAGCTTTGAAATTGTGCAATATTGATGTTGTTATCAAGTTTCTTGAAGAAAAGATCTTCACGAGGTTTGGATGTCCTTATGCTTTAGTTTGTGATAATGGTCTTGCATTTTCTTCACTTAAGTTTTCTAACTGGACTTTTGATCATGAGATTACTTTGAAATTTTCATCTAACTATTATCCCCAAGGAAATGAACAAGCGTAAGTCCCCTCGTGATACCAACATATCACATTATTATCACTAAGTGAGTATCCACCATTGAGAAGGAACCTTGGAGTCACCTTTATGATCTTTCATTGCAATCTTTAGCATAAGTGGTGTCTTTATTCAAGAGAGGATTCAATATTCGGTGTTTCATCCTGAGACCATGAGTGTTCTATCCTATATGTTGTAAGGGTATAAAATTCACATCCATAGGAAGGTGATAATTGTGATCCGAATTTATAAAACACTTAAAAAAAAGTTGCAAACATGCTCATAACAGCCTGTTGCAAATTGTTTAATGAAATGCCTATTCAGTAAAACTTGTCAAATTGTAATTTTTTGGCATAAAAAATTTGGACAGTAAAATACAATGGGATCAAAGTAGAGTATCCTGCCAACCAGTGGGAATATGACACTTTTGGTCAAGAGAAATTTCTTATGCAGCTAGAGGGTACATAGAGGTATTATTTTAGAAATAGGGGAAACCTCATCCAACAAATGAAAGAGAAACAAACTATAATGTATGTCGAACTGATTAAGGTTTTGTTCACCAACTAATCAAGTACATTATGAGGAACTGTCTAAAATTTTGTTCATGGGGCTGTGGCCTAGTGCTAAGTTGGGGTGCTTATTCTCATGATGGCCTAGGTTCAATCTTGTGGTCAAGCATGCTTTGCACTATTACAATGTTTTGTCCACAAAATCCTAGTGTGTGTGCATGTGTGTGCACTAGTGCTATGTGTAACAGTGTAAGTGCATGTGTGTTTGTGTGAGCAATATTAATGATATTATGTACTCTAATTTAAGAAAAGGTTTACAAAATGAAATCATAATTTATCAATCATATTATGCATTGGGTCTTTCCTTTTAGTTGCTGCATTTCTATTTCTTTGTAATCCTAAACACCACATGCTCTCACCTTGCCCGCGCCGGGATTATGGATGATCAGGAATTGGAAGGTAAGTTCTTATGCAATCTCATTTTCAGTTGAAGCTTATTTTTTCAAAAGAAAAAAAGGAGTTTGTACTAAAGTTCAAGCAAGGCAACACTACACCAAAAGCACAGATTGATTGTGAATGACACCCATAGATTTTAAGAATAGGGTTTTCGTCCCACCAAGGTACCAACATAGGCCAACCTTGTCATGGACATGTGGCTACTGGCCCCACCATTTGCTTTGGCTATACGCCTGCTAGCACAATGGAGGAACTCCTGCTTAGGTTTAGCCAACATAATGGACTTTCATTCATCAGGGACTTTGCATGTCCATCATGCTTCTCATGGCTCGACTTGGAGACCTTGACTTTGATATGAAGCAAGGAATGGACTATGCCAAAAGCTCAGACTGATGGTGAATGACAACCGATGGCATTGAGAATGGGGCTTTCATCCCACCATAGTGTTAGCGTGGGCTAGCTTCCTTGTAAACATGGCTAGTGGCCCCACCATTTGGTTCGGGTACATGTTTGCTAGCACGACAAAATAACGTTCCCCAAGGTTTAGCCAACATACTGGGTTTTCCTCTACATTAGGAGTTTCCTTGCCTTATTATAAGTTTGCGGTTTTTATTGCCTTATTATAAGTTTGAGGTTTTAATCTTTATTTTTACACCCTTCATGCTCAAGAAAAGGTCTAACTTTTGGGATTTGGGAACCAACAACTTTGAACACCAACAAATGTCATTAGGATTATATTAGAATTCAAAACTTTTCATTGCTGTCTCATTTAGAGTAGGAATTGTCTAGTTCCTACATTGTTGCTTAGAGTAAACTACATTGAGTTCTTGAATGGAATAAAGGTTGATTAATTTCATTTCTATCAATTATACACAATTGCAAAGAAGCAACACAATTGAAAACTTGTGCCAACTTCGGGACAAATATCATAGTGCTTAGGTTTTTGAACACCTAAACCAATTGGTGATATTCATTAAGTTGATAAGCTTTCTACTTTATTGGTGCTTATATTTTTGGTTTAGACTTGCTCAGTGTGCTTCGACATCTTATATGTAATTTGTTTTTGCATTCGTTGGGGTTCACAAATCATGTATTGTCACTGGTGTATGTATTGATTCTTATATAATAAATAGGGTTGACATAGATAACTCTTTTAGTTTTAATCCAGTTTATATGTAAATTGAAAATATATTTTTTCCAATCTAGATGATTTTGTTTTAGTCTACATTGTTACTTTTTTGCTGTCTACAAATTTGACCCTCCCTTTAATGCAGATAAGTTCAAAGGATCGTTTTATGCAAATCCAATTGTAGATGTACCTACAAATGTTGAAGCTCTTATACAAAGGTGTTCTCTAAGCTTCGACTTGTGGCTATGGAATACTTTTTGAAAAATTCAATGTTTGTGGTGAATTTGTGAGTCTTCATGGCTGGATATTATTGACCAAGTCACTAGTTAATAATCATGTATATATGTTTCAGCAATGTCCATTTTCATTTGTGTTAGTGATAATGAGTTGTACATATGATGTCCTTTCCCACTACAATAATTTTTAGATGTATGCATAGATTATTCGAACTCCACTTTTATGTTAGAGCTCCTAAAGTGTGTATTAATATCATTCTAGCTATAATCTTGATTAGGCTGTCTTCTACTTAAATATTATGTAAGAATACCTTCAATACATGGTCTTTTCATATGCATTTAATGACCTATTTATAAGTGCTGTAGAATTGTAACCAGTTGACGCCTTAGCATTTTATTTAACCAATAAAATGTACAATGGTGATCTAAGCAAATGATTCTATTTATTGAAGCTCTCCAAGTTGATGTTCCTATTTGCCCTACTAAGCTTCAACTCTCTTAAGTTGTCCTTTAAGGCAAAAATGGTGATCTGCTGATCACAAGACAAACAAATATGCAAAAGCCCAAATTGCCTTGAAGAAACGAGAGGCAGAGCATCCATTATATAGAAAAGAGAAAGGGAGGTGACATTATGGGATTCAACCATATTCACCAATATTACAACAACAATAGTAAAGAGCTGCAACTATCAACTATAAAAGTAAATACATAAAACCATATATTGAATATGGGATTGCAAAGTCAATAAGGACTGCAAGTATTCTAGCAAGGCTGCCCCAAAGTCAAGAAAGGCTGCCCCAATGGGCATTAGTGCTGTCAATCCTTTTGTTTTCCTCCATTTATGATAATATGAGATGTTTGTTTAATATCCTTCGATGTTAGGATTTTAATTCACTCCTTTTAGTTTGACACAAAGCGAAATAGATGTGTGGTAAAATTGATCTTCGAATTAGGAGGGGAAACTCCATATGAACAAGCTGTCAAAAAATATTGTAATGTGAACAATATGTACTTGCTATTTAGATTTCCTGAAGTGTTTTCATGGTGCAACTAAGTTCTTGTCTAATAATAAGGACATGAACACAACTTCTTAGATGTTGACTAGATCTTATCCTTCTCAAAGAGAATATGGCACACTTGGGTCACGCTAGGCTGTTCCTTCAACAACCCTTCTTCATCCTCAAAGAATCAAACAAACTAGGTACAATTTTTTTCTTTTTGTTGTTCTATTTGTAGTTCCTGATTATGCGGAACACATGTAATCACTTAATGTATGGTTATGCAAATTATTATTTACCTTATTATGTTTATAGTGGATATATCCTAAGTTGTCGATTCGGGTTCGGGGACAGATTCGGGCTCGCGAATCCGGTTCGTGGATTCGTGAAAAAAAATATTGCCGTTTGGGTTTGTAAGGATTCGTGAGTGTATATATATATATATACAAAAAACAGTGTTACCCGGAGACCCATCTCCCCCCCTCCAGACGTGTCTTGGAGACTGAGACGCGTCTCGGAGACTTTTTGCGTCTCCGGAGACTTAAAAAATGGCCGGAGACTTCATGACGAAGTCTCCGATTCCAAAAAAATGAAGTCTCCCCCACGTCTCCTAATTAAAAAACAAATTTAAAATACAACATTAAGTCATTTTATGATTTTGACTTATTTGA
>MU227291.1:939772-966098 GCA_018584345.1 Thuja plicata
ACATCAACACACCAGTCTCACATAAAAAAATAGGAATCCCAATAATAAGCCTGCAAGCAAACTGTTTGACAAAATTACAGTAAGTGGGAAAGAAAATAGAGGACAGCAAGGAGGGGGGCATATTACAGTGGTACCAGAGCTTAATCTGTATCAAACTCTTATCAGCATTAATTGAGTTCTCTTTGAGTTGGGTTGCCATTATTATTGTTGCCAAAGTGGTACATGTTTATTATATGTTTGTTGCACAATCACATTAAAAGAAACTCTTGAAACACACGCTTCAAACACATAAACATCAACACACCAGTCTCACATTAAAAAACAGGAATCCCAATAATAAGCCTGCAAGCAAACTGTTTGACAAAATTACAGTAAGTGGGAAAGAAAATAGAGGACAGCAAGGAGGGGGGCATATTACATTTTCTTAATATATGTGCCCTAGCTTGCGCTTTCTGTGTTTTGTCTTGGTCGTTTTTGCTAGGCAAGCCATGTCTTTAGCGTTTTAGGGCACATGTAGTATCGTTTCAGCATCTCGAAGCATCTAAATAGCATTTCGGTTTTGTTTTTGACCGAGTCTCTCTTGGATTCGACTTCTATTGAGCTTTTCAGGTTTTCAAATCATTCACACAAGTTCTCTTTGCAAATTGTCTTGTGAACACATGTATTTGCAGTTATTGATACAGGCAGTGATCATTGTTATGGTATTTTGGAAGATTGGTAAAATTTTCCAATGGCAGGGGCAATTCAAGTTTATGTTCTGTAGACACCCAAAGGCGATGCATCAACACAAGGTTGTAGCAGTCGAGAAATGCATAAAGGCTGAGTTACAATGCAAGTCACATGAATACCAAAGGCTTACTGCTCGAGTTGATAAGAGTCTTGTCGATATTAGTGAGTTGTGAATGAAATAAAAAGATGGTAGTAACATTGAAGCTATGGCAGTGCTTTGTGAAAAGATAATCTTCAAACTACAATGAAAGAGAATAAAGTGCAATTATGGTTCACAAATGTTCAAACAACAAAAGAACGAATTGTATGGAGTAGTAGTGAAATGTCTGATGCACAACATGGCAGATTGACAGTGATAACGACCACATTCTAGTAATGATTTGGAAGGCAAATCGAATGTCAAAGTAAAAATTATAAAGTCAGATATCAAAGGTGTCAATGGATGAGTCTCAAAGGTTACAGAGGAGAGGTTACTGTAGAGTCTTTGATTGAGAAGACAGCTGCAAAGGATATATGCCAAGTGTGATGAGCCTAACTTGGCCTCACCTTAAAACCATGTACTTTTAATCAATTTACCATGCAAATCCTAAATTTGACATTTTGTCAAACAGTTGGTAGGCAAGTTCTAGTACCACTGTGTTTGAACCTGACTGACTCTATCAAATAAATCAGCTGTAGACTCTATTCCTTCCTTGAAGAAATTATAATATGCAAATGGCTGGTGTTTATTTTAATCAATTTTCCTTGTCCCTTTCGGAATCCATATAAAACATAAATTGAATAATTCAAGTATTTCGATAACAAGTAGAAAGTTCTGATTTTTATCATGCATTAACTGATTTATTCTAATGAAGCATTACAACTCTTAACAACGATTCCTTTATTCATTAAATAATTCAAAATGAACTTGGCATTGATTCGCACTTGATAAGTCTTGCTGCTTTGAATGTATATGGACAACTACTATAGACGTCAATGATGCCAGCTGCTGTTGACGTCCCTGATGCTATTGACGTCCCTGATGCTATTGACGTAGGGAGTGGATTGGATCGTGGGTCAAGAGAAACCCACCCGCGTGACCTGCTGGTGTTGGCGTATGATGCTGGTGCTAACAACTTGCTCATGCAACATTAGGTGACAACACGGCTTATATGTCAGCTATCCTTCCCATGCATGGCCTCCCAGTCTACCGCGGCAACATGTATACACAGCAACCGGGCTTAGAGATAGACTCCCAATCTGCTGCGAGTAGAAATATGCTCAACAGCTGTGGCCTCCAAAACATACGCTGGCCTTGATCAGATCCCTGCCTTAATACATGTCAAGGCGCTGGCACATTGAAACGGCTTCATCATATAATATCGACCCAAACTTATTCTCCTCACCATTTCGATACAAAAATTGACCTCTTAGGCAGGTCTTAGTTCAACCGTAGACAAAATTTCAGAGATTCTTCAATCGTATACAACAGCACGATGAAGAAAGAAATCGATTATACAAAAGCAATCGATTAAAGATTAGATGAAGAAGAATCAGTCTTCAATCAACTAATTTGACCCTTCAGCCAGGGCTCAGATAATGAGGAACAATTCCCAAGAACAAATTTCAATAATCAATATTCGATGATTTACTTCACAAATGAACCTGTATTTATAATTTCTTAGTCTCCAAAGTTTCCGAAAACCATCATCAGTTAACTACTCTTCATAATATAAACTTCTAAATCATTATAATAATAATAAAGTATTATTATTATTATAATATCGCCTTATTATTAATTAATAACATATTGTTATTAATTAATACAATTAATTATCAAATATAACTTTGATGATAATTCCTGCAACACTTGCCATACTGACTGACCAACATGCTCATCACTGCACTGCCAAAAATGGCAATTGCCAAAAATAGACTTACTATAAATAGTAAGTCCCCAGCCCAAGAAACTGCACAACTGAATATCGTCTGGAGAATTGACCACTGCTGATACCGCCCTGTCAGAAATAGAAACTGACCCATTGACTTACTAAAAATAGCAAGTCTGCCAACTAGGACCCTCAAAACCCTGCATCAGCTTACGAGGGTCATGATGATGAGCTGACCAAGTCACTGCCACAACCTGCTAAAAAATAGGGTCATCACACCAAGTTGTGCACAGTAGAAAACTATAGCAGTATATTCATTTTTGAGCATTAGGGGAACATGGAAATCTATTTTAAAAAAAAAAGGATTATTGAAGCATTTACAAATCAATGTTTTAAGGATGACAAAGGTGTGGATGCATTCATGAATCATAGTCATGTCTTTGATCAACAATCATATAGAAACTACAGTCATCAAAATTTGTCTTCAAGTTTTGGAGACTTTTCTCCAAAACCTCACTACCTTGGGACATTTTCTTTAGAGGATGTTTATTCATTGTTAGAATGTGATGTTAATTCACTATTCTTAGGATTCTTTGCACCATTCTTGATGGGTTTTTATCAAAACAAAGAAATTAAAGGAAGATGCTCTGATTGTTCAAGTGATCTCATGGTTGTTCTTAGAAGTCTTAAAATTGTTTAAACAGATATGTAGGTTGCTCTTTGAAGTTTAAAGATCACTAAGCTTTCAAATATCTATGTTGATGTTCCTACTTTTCAAGTTCACCATCTCAGACATGCATAGAAAACTCCCCTCACTTGCGAGCTGCAACACGTCTGATTCTTTCCCTCAAGTGCTGTAATTTTGAATTGCAAGTTGAAGATGCTGAAGTTCTTCCCAAGTTGGTTCTTCCCATGGTACACGTGATCTTCCCATGTTTTTCCCTCAATACTGCAATTTTGTGTTGCAAATGACGTGAAAGTTCTTCCCAAAAGTTGTGGTTGATCTTCTCAAATTTTGATGCAGTCCTTGATGCATTTTACTTGAAATCAGGTTTCTAAGACCTGATTATATGTGCAAGTACTTCCCCTGTATATGTGAAAAGTTATAAGTTCTTTCCCAAAAGGAGCAAGATTTTTCGCCTATATGTAATGCAAGTAACAAAAGCCCGCCATCAAGTGTTTTCTACACACTTTATGGCATTTTCCTAAAGGCTGCAAATGGACTTTAAAACATGTATGCAGGCAGCAAGTACTTTCCAAATGACCTGTAATGGGACATAAAAACCCCACTTACAAGAGAAAAGTCTCTCATTTGTATCTATATGCTTATACATCTCATTGCCATGCTAAGCACTGGCTTTCCATCCACCTGCAGTCGGGACTAAAAACCCCGTTCTTGATGTGAGATATTTCAAAAAAGAAAGGAAAAAGAGCTAAGTCATTCCCAATATGCAAAGCAAATAAAAAGTCCCAATTGCCTTTCGCTGCTCAAAGGCCTTCCACTTATATCCCAGATGCATACTTTTCCAGGTTTGCGCTTGAGGACAACATGATGCGGTCATACAAAGGGATGGGAGATGCGATGATGTTTGGCATAGAATGCTTTCAAGACTGAGATGATAATGAAAAGATGCTTTTCCAGCAATCACCACTATGATGCAGAACAATCAAGGATGTAAATTCATATTCCGGTTTGAGATGTTTTCACCAAACCAAAACACATCAATCATCAGACATCTTGTAGCAGCATGAAGATCGATAAAGGATGATGCAAACAGATGTCGTGTCTTGTCAGACACTTAGAATATTTCATTATGCATTTTGTAATTTGTGTAATTGAATGTAAGAAAAAGATGTAATTGCATGTGATAGCATCACGTGCAAAGTTGTTCCATGTAATCATGTTGCAAGTGCTTTAAGCATTGTAACATTGAATAAGTCAAAGTTAGTTAGTTAAGGATAAGTATTGAATACGTCAAAGTGGTTAAGGGTTTCCCCTTTCCTCTCCACCTTTCTCTCTCCTCTTTTCCTATATAAAGGAGTGATACCTATTGTATTATCTATCTTTCGGGCAATGCAAGAAAATTCTGCCAGTTTGTATATGCACTCTGAGACTTTGTGCTTGGGTGTAAATCTGATTGCTTTCAATAAAAGGGGCAACTTGCTTTCAAACTTTGTGTTGATTCAAGGTGTTATGTGATGACATTTTCTGGATATTGATTGTGAGTTTTGGAGTTTTGCTCAAGAGGGATTTGAATTCAATTGTGCAAACTTTGAGTTGCCTATTGCATTCAGAGCCAATTTGAACTTTTGAAGACTTTATGTTGCAGGAGGACAAATTGTTATAGATAGAAGTGGCTGCAATAACTTAAAGCTGAAGACTTTGGGCTTCAGTGATAAGTGTTTTTGTCAAGGAAGAGGATATTTAGTGGAAGACTTTGTGCTTTTCTGGCTATTCTAGTTTCATAATCATCTTTTGAAGCACAAAAGACTTTGTGTTCCTGTATTTGATTCAATTTATTATAAATAAACTGTTGTCTTAAGTGTTGTTCTTACGTCAACCCTTAAGCCATTGGTGTTACCGTAGCAATAGGAATTGTTTGTATTTCAGTTCAGTTTCTGTTGAAGCCACCTACGGTAAGAAGGGAGCCTCCCCTATTGCTAAGAGGAGAAGGAAATTTCACACACTGCCGTCTAAAGTTACAATTTTGCCAAGTTATAGTCTTAGTTACTTGCAAAATTTTTAGCCAACAAAAGGTTCTTGGTTCCAAACCAGTTTTATGCTTGAAATGTTCAGGAACATTTCTTTGGGTTGATGCTAGATGTTGTGAGGTTTTCACACCATCGCCCCATTGCAAATGGGGACCCCATCTTTTTGCTTTGGCAGTAGGTGTAGTGGTCTTAGGTAGTCTTTTGGGCGGCAATTTTTTTGAAGTCTCTAAGTTCGAGAGTTGGTTTGGCAATTTTGGCCTGTTGGGAAGTCAAGTCTGTCTGGAACATGGGCAAGAGTTGTGCTAAATTTTTTAGGAATATGGAATTGAAACCAAAGCTTTTGCGATGAAACAAGTTCAAACCTTTAGAAAATCCTTGTTCCAGCTTCAATTTGATCTTAGAAAACCAAGATAGATTGTGGGAGGTAGCTCTGCTGAAGGCGTGCTGAATCCTAAAATTTGGCTAAGTATTGAAATATTTGAAAAACTCCCAAAATCTAGGATCTGCACCTTAATTCCTATGAAGCTGAAACCTATCTCAAACATCTTGAAAAGTATTTATACAAATATAACTTAAAGTATAAATCCTCTTGCCCCTGAACTAAAAATGGCTAACTCCAAATTCAATTTTCAGCGATTTAATCTCGCGCAAGCTCTCATTTTCAGCGATCAAACTATTGCGCTTTCTCCAATTTCGGCATCGAAGTTATTACACCTTCCAATTTTCTACATCGAGACCTTTGCACTCTCTAATTTTCTGGCGAGCTAGTCCATGCAAGTTTTCCATTTTCGGCCAGCGGGCTCTTACAAGTTTTACTTTTAGGCAAGCCCATCCATGCAAGATTTGGATTTTCTGGCGTGGTAGTTCATACAAGTTGGTAATCTTGGCATGGTGATTATGTCGAAAAAATGTTGTTTTTTGACATGATGGCTATGACATGATTTTGGGAGTCGGAATTTTAACTTGCAATTTTTGGAGTTTTATTTTGGGCTTTAATTTGAAATCGATCTTGGATTGGAATTTGGGAATTAATTTTGGAAATTTGCCCAATTCTGGAATTTCTGGCATAGTGGTTCATGCAAATATTTCATTTCTAGCGAGCTAGTCCTTACAAGTTTTATTTTTCAGCGAGCTCACCGTTACACTTTTTTGACATCATGACCACCTCACCTCTAATTTTGGGCGGCCAACTTGGTGCAAGATTTCGATTTGGAAATGGTATCTGTGTTTAATTTTGACATGGATTGAGTGGTGAAAATTTTGGAAAAATTGATTTTGGCTTAGGCATTTTAATTGTTTTTTATCTTACAAGGCAAATTTGGAAATAAGGTTGAAAATCGAAATTGTATTTAAAATTTGGGCAAAGATTTTGGTGCAAAATCAATTCTTGGCGTGGTGATTCTTTCAAGTTTTAATTTCTAGTAGGCCACCTCTTACACTTTTCTCATTTCTTGGAGACCACCTCTTACAACTTTTAATTTCTGGCAGGCCACGTCTTTCAAATTTTCTCATTTCTGGCAGGCCACCTCTTACAAATTTTCTCATTTCTGGCAGGCCACCTCTTACAAATTTCTAATTTCTGGCAGAGTGATTGATACAGGTTTTTAATCTTGGCAAGGCGACTACTACATCAAATTCGATTCTTGGCTTGGTGGTTCTGACAGGACCTATTCTTGGTAACCCAACCTTGACATCATTATATTTTTTCAAATTGCTAATTATAACTTGTTCTCACTCCTTCAAGGATTTCGATTTTTGTGACAATTTGAATCCACAAGCTAAGCGTTTTTTAAACCCAAGCCTTTGGTAATTTTTGAAATTAATTATGGGGCCCTCTTGCTTCGCAAATTTCGAAGTTAATTCCTAGCCTCTTGCCTTTGATAAAATCGATGCAAATTTTAAGCCTCTTGTGTTAATTTTCAAAATTAATTATGGGGCCATGAGTGTTAATTTCAATTTTAATTTTTTGGGCCCCATGCTTGGTAAAATTCGATGCAATTTTAGAGCCTACATGGTGATAAATTCAAGGCAATTTTTTTTAGCCCCATGCTTGGCAATTTCGAAATTATTAGAGGGCCTACATGTTGGCAAATTAATTTAAATCCCCCAAGTCGGCCCTATTTGCAAGGTGGCTGAAGATGTTAATGTGGTTTTAATCCAAGGGTAGTGATTTAATTGTAATTATTTAAACTCCCCAAGCAAGTCTTCCCTTTTTGGGCATTCAAGTTGGGTATTTAAGTGGCATTTTGGAAGTCATTTCAAACACAAACAAGAGCTTTTCCTCTCATTTTTTTGGCAGGTCCGTTTTCTCCAGCTTGGTGCGATTTTCATGTGGTGAAGAAGACACCCTTTGGCAGCGTTTTTCTATACCCGAGGGTCTGAAATTCCATTTCCAGATTGTGGCGACTTCTTTTAGGGCATTTCCAGCCCCTCTCATAGCGATTTTCCATGATGCATTTGCAAAAAAATCAGTAGAAGGAGGTAGCGACAAGAATTAAGCATCATTCAAGGCCCTCATTCCATGAAAACGTTGTGCTAGGGCATCCGAATTTGAATGTTTTAATTGCAGATCTGAGTCTGGAAATGATGATTTTAACCATCAAGTTGAGGGATTCATTGTGATGAACAACTTTCCAAGTCAAGAAAGGTGTTGACATTTCATTTTCAAGACCCTAAGCAAGATCAAATTTCCTTGAAAGCATCCGAATTCGCAAAGCTTCAGTTTCAGACCAGAATTCAGGGTTGGCGAATTAGTCATTTTTAAAGACAAATCTGGGCATTTAAGTGCCACAAAACATTGTCAAATCGATTAGAGTGCCAAAGTAGTTTTTTTTTTCCAACTTGCAAGGTAAGAACTCGTTGATTTGCCATGGATGTGAGGAGGTATTTTCCATTGTTGCATACAGATCTGGGCATGATCAGCATTGTAAGGGTTTGAATTTTATTGAATTTGGTTTTGAGGAGGGTCCTCCTTTGGCCGAAATTCATCAACCTTGTGATGAACTTCCCTTGTCTCTTGTTGCTTTCCTAGCATTAGCTTGTGTTGTTTCTTTCAATCTTTAATGGCAAATCAAACTAAGTAACACACAAATACAACTAAGTTAATAATCAAATGCAAACTCTAAGCTAACTAAATGGCAAGGGCAAATGAACATCAATTTGACAATCAATGCTAATGGTAATCAATGAACAATTTATGGCAAATTTCTTAGGCAATTAGATGTCTACAATCTAAGTTGTAATCAATCAAAAGGTCTAAGTGATCAAGTTAATTGAACTTAACAACATGGCAATCTTAACTCAATCGACTTAAATCAAATTTTCTTGGCTCTTGCAGGTTGGCAAAGAGAGGGTGCCAAGTTCAAGCTTGAGGAGTTCACGAAAGAAAGGAAGAGCAACCAACCAAAGCAAAAGGTGGATATGAAGGAGAAGAGGCTGAATTGAATTTCATCATTGGAATAACTTAGAAGATCTCAAGTGAGCGCTTCAAGCTCAAGATTCAAAGATCTCAAGTTAGAAGGCAAGTTCAAGGCAAGATGAAGATCAAGTTCAAGAGAGATGCAAGTTCAATCAAGTTCTAATCATGGCAATGAGAAAATTTCCAAGAGTGAAAGCAGTGAAGAGTTGAGATGATGAGGTGGTAATTGGGTGTCTTCTCCAATCAAAAAATTCAAATTTCAAGCACAAACAATCACAACGCGCCAAGTGTCCTATTTTCTCATTGGTTGAGAAATCATTCTAATTTTCTTATTGGCCCATGATTTGGTGCCCTCATGAAAATGGTTGAAAATTTGGCAACCCTAATTAGGGTTTCTAGGGATGAATCTTGGCCCTTGATTTCAAGGGAATCTTGGCCCTTCATTGTAATTGGACATCTATAAAAAGCCAAGGCCTTCTCATTTGTAGGAGAGTTGGTAGTGAGGTTGATTAGAGTAGGAGAGAAGTTAGATTAAAGTAGGTTAGCCAAGGGAGGGACTAGATCAAATTGTTATTATAATGCTATTGAAGTAATGCATAATTCATTGTTGGCTCATCATGGTGAATTACTTAATTTTGCTTTGAATTGTTGCATGGTTTCTTCAATCTTTTACTTGGAGTAGATTTCATTTCATGTTGTTAGAAGTAGCTTAGTTGGATGAAAGCAATTGTGAATGTTTGTTTGTTTGACTCGAATATAAACTAGGCCACTAGCCTCCTTGCTGATTGTGATGAAGCCTTGTGTGGTAAGCTAGTCATTACACTTAAGTTCAATTGACATTGGATCCTTAGGTTGTACTTCCAAGTTGGATTAAGGAGAAGGTGTTGATATGAAAACCATTTGAGATCCTTAGAAGCTTGCACTAGGTGAAGTTGAAGTCGTTGTTAAGATTTCACTTGGTAGAGTCCAAGTCATCCATGATTCCTAGTTAGAAGTAGAAGTAGAAGTTAAGCTTAAGTTTAAGATGAAGTGGAAATTGAAAAAGAGAAACTATATTTTCATTGCACATTGTGAGGCTAAATCTTTAGAAGTGCAAGTGGTTGATATCTATTGAATGAATAGCGTAAGTCCCCCTAAGTGATTACCAGCAAATCACATTATTTCACTGAGCGAGTATCCACAGTTAAAGGAACCTTGAAGTCATTTTATGATCTTACGTTGCAAGCTTAGCATGAGAGATGACCTTATATCAAGAGAGGATTGAGTATTTGGTATTTCATCTTGGAGTACTAAGTGTTTGATTCTGCATGTTGTAGTGGAACAAAACTCACATCAACAGGATGCTCTGGTGGAATGCCTACAAGAGATGTACTCGAGGCTCCTTAACAGCTATGGGTGCTGCCCTCACCTCCAGGCTAGTCGTTTGGTGTAATATGCAGCCCTGTTTGCCTTCACTTGTTTCTGTTTTTGAGTGTTTTTGCAATGGTTTTGAGATGACAAATAAAGTGCGGATAACAAAGTACTTTGCAGCAAATAAATAACTCAAAAAACTAATGAAGCTCAAAAATAGAAGAGGCTGAAAATTCCAGGATTTACTTCTGATCTGATTTTACAAGTTTTCTCAAATGTAAGAGCAACCTAGATCATAAAATGAAATTACACATCTAAATCCAACATACCCACAAAATGCAGCCATGAAATAGCTGGAGCTGCTCACAAAATATGCATTCCGAAGATGCCAAAATGCTCCCAAAATGGAAGGCTAGGTGCAATGAGCCTGAACAACAATCAAAGTCTCCTCAATATGCACAATAACTCTCCAAAACCCCAAGTTGAATGCCCTAGCATCCTTACGCCCAACCCAAGAAGAGTAGGTCTTGGATAGAATGGTACGACTAGTCTAGAAGAGAGTACGACCAGCAAAGTCAAACAAGTAAGCAATGGAAACTCTCCTTAATCTCCTCAAATTAGTTACTGTGAATCAAATTTACAATGAGCTATGCTAAAACTTAAATATGAACTTCACAATATGCCCAACTGTAATCTTTGAAGTGAAATCGGAGAAATTCTCTAGATTATATCTCTCAATAACATTGAGAATGTTGTCTGCAAGGGTTTTCGTCCTCACAAACCAAAGAAGAGTAGTCCTCCTTTAGAAGAAATAACAATAGCAATATCGTACTCACCATGAATGAAATGAACTTCCAAAGATGTCTTTTATAGTCTCCCGCAAGAGGTTTGACCCCTTTCTCTTTGCACACTTTATTCAATAAAAATCACGCTTTTTAATTCTCCAATGTAGCATTAAAGATGAAGGGTCTCATATATTTAAAATAAACCACTTTTCACTTTATAACCGACCTCTTATAGTCCTTTATTAAATATATTAAAATAACGGTTCAATTAAATCTTTATTTTAACTTTATTAATTAATAACTAATCGTCATTTTATTTAAAGCTAATGGACTATATAAAATACTGAGATAGTCATCAGAGCTAAACCCATTGACAATACTAAAAGTAGTAACCCTGCTAGTTGGCCCAGTAGGTGCTCGAAGCTGACTTACTATAAATAGTAAGTATTGGAAGATTAACTCAAAGTCACTCTAGAAAAGTGCATTACACTTGTAATAACGGTGGGAGCTCAACTAACCATCAAATGTTGTCAAACTGCTGGATAAACTACCTCTAAAGTTCCCTAACCCTAACTCATTAGCCTATGGGAATCAACAAGATAGGCTAAAGGTCCACCAATTCAATAGGTTAGGAAGGGGACATTACATGTCAGGTCCACAAATATTGATCAATTAGTGTCAGATTGAGCTTTTAACAATTTTTTTTTATTTGAAGAAAATGATAGTAATTATGAGGACGTCCCTTGAGACAGTCGAAGGATGCTATAGATGACCTCAACTTTCTCTAGGGCATAGAGCACACTTAGAACATGTCCCAAATTTCTTAATAGGAGGGGTGTGTCCCCTACCACCAATCGTACTAGAAACAATTGGAGGAAGGTGGATGCGGGAAAAAGTTTGGGAGAGGAGGTGGGAGATGATAGGGCTTCCTCATGTAACCTTGGTTTTTTCAAAATGCAGGTTTAGTTGTTGATTCTATCATTTTCTCTTTCATTTTTAAATTTGACTGCACCTTGTTTCTTGTTTAGTCATCTCAATTGTTCTTTCCTCTAGATAATTTGTAAACCTACTTATGGAGATGGTCAATTGCCATCTTTGTATAAAGAATGTATTGTAAATAAATATATGATTGCATTGTTTGAACTTTTGAAGCAAGTTTTCTATGACATCTAGCTGCAATCTCTTGAATATTTCTGCATGTTTGTAAGCTGGTTATGCTTGCTTCATGTGATGGAACTCTACTGTTTTTTTATGATATAGGTATCCATCATATTGCCGAGAAAATGTATGGCCCAAGAGCACATTGCCTGAGCTTGAACTTGGTAAGTACAGCTTTTGGTTATCATTTATATTAGTTTCCTCAACTCCATAAGATGTAATTGTTGATTGATTTCTACACCATATTTAAGGAGTATCTTAAATGAAAATTGAGTTTTTGAATTCATATTTTAAGTTAAACCATGAATATCGATTTCTTTATTGAAAATCCCTTTTAAATAGGGAGATGGTTGTTGGAATACTAATTTTTTATTCCATGGTTGCATATACTCCATAACTGCAGCATTCAAGGATCTTGGAAAATTGATATCCAATGTGGGATTGCTTTTGGCAGATCATTGTGATAAATATGGTATGCACATGACACATCCACAGATCCTCTCTCTCTCTCTCTCTCTCTCTCTCGTTATTGCATTTAATAATGATAGTGGTGGAGTGATTTTAAACAGCTTGATAAGATAAATTTAGGTTTTGACTCCATACTGATACAAGGGACTGTCAAATATTCATACACCAACAACTGCCTTTTTAAACTCAAATTCTTCACAATGCCTGACTTTGGCTTCAGCATATGACCCTTGATGAAATTTTGTTTGGCAGACAATTGCCTTTCATGTAACTTTATACAACAAAAAAGAAAAGTGGGATTGTATATACTGAAAATGGGATTTGTATCAAATACAATGCAGAAATATCTCCGTGAATTGGATTTTTCCCTATTGAAAGAGCTCTAACATATTTTGGGTCATCGCCAATTATCACACCAATTTGGTGTATATGATGCACCTTGTGGAAGCCCACAAGGAGTTTGTCTTTTTACATTTACCTTATATGTTGTTCAATGAGGTGGTACATACAGTTTCCTTTCCTAACCCACTCCCTCTTCACGAATTTGAACTTGGTCTCCTCTATGCAATACACAACCCGTCTTCCACATCAGACCCAATCACGCTGTACCTTTTATGTCTACTATATTTCAGTGTTTTTGTGTGGCCATATTGAGAGCTAAGTTGCCTAGATTCAGATAAGTACCTAAATGGGTTCTATATTTGATATGTACAGAACACAACTTTAGGAAACTGTGTATAGGATAAAACACTCGTATGTCATCTAAAACAATACTTAGGTCAAAAATTCAAACTGGAAAACTATGGAACAGAGAACATTTAAAAAACACTTCAAAATTGCATGCAAAAGATGAATGCTATGTATGAAAAAGAGGGTTTCTACAATATGTAGTAAGAAGTGTTTTTTCATTTTCTGCATTTTGGTTTGTATTTTTAAAATGTGATAATTGTGGCTTATTTAAAACTCTCGTGGGAAATAGCTTATATTTTGTGTCTATCCCATCATTTATGCCTCCAAGGCATACTTAAGGTTGTAATCAGATTGGATATGCATCTAGGGTGGACCTAGGTCATGATGAATAAGCATACTACCATATCCATGCTTGATATGGTATGCTGTATCTGTGAGGGGGAATGTCATATCAATGTCATATCTGATAATTTGGGTGTAATCTGTCATGTCCCCCGTTTAAAACCCTAATTGTGATGTCCCCATTTTGAAATAGGATTTAATAATAAATAATAGTTGAACAATTGAATTTTATTAAATAAAGAATAATAATGGAAGAGAACTTAATTAATAAATAATAATATTAACATAAAAAAATAGATAAATAGTTTAATATTTTAATATAAAATAATTATAATATAATTACAATATAAATATAATATGATTATAGAAGAAATAGATAAATAAATAATAAATAATAATAACTGATTTCTTATACAACGTTTTAAATATTTTTAACATTTATAATCTAATTATTAAAATATTAATATTTTAATATTTAATCATTTTAACCAAATAAAATAATATTGAATATTTAACATTTAATATATTAAAAACATATCCGACGGTAAGCCATGTTCAAATGTCATGTCTCTCTGAAGAGACATCTCGGGAATATTAATGGGAATAGAATTCCCATTTCAAAGGCATCAAATACTCTATTTTCAGACAAATTGGCCAAATGTCTTATTTGAAGATAAATACAGAGCGGCAAAGAGTATCTGTGGTATGGGCAGACATCATCGCATAATATTGTTGAGTTTGCACACTATTGGTTATATTTTCCAGATTGTCATATATTGTGTGCCTTCCAATTAGTCATGTTTTCCAGGTGCATAAATATTTTAACTCTTAATCTCTGCCATACACAACTCTGCGATTAATTTTATACTTCTGCCTGAACAAGTAATTAAAGATGTCATATGTGTGGAAACTACCCATTGAAGACGTAACAAGTTCTCATATCCATTGAGCAAAGTTCAATTTGGTTGTGTTCATTTAGATTTTGTAAAAGAAATCCTTTTAAACAGAAATCTGGAAATTGTTTGAAAAAATTACCAAGAGGAAATTTGATATTTTTGAAAAATCTTTAGGGGACATTACGTAATACTTGGCTTGCTGTGGTTTAAATTAACTATGGATTTCATGAAATAGTTAATACTGAAATTGGATTAGATTATTAGGAGAAGTGTCATGTGGCTCTTGGTTTTCATTACTGTATCTTTGGCATTAAATATGTGATGCTAGATGTCAGATTTAGTACCTCTTGTGGGTTCAATCTTAGAAAAAGGTGAAGTGTTTAAGATGAAGAACAATTGCTTGAAAAAATGGGATACATTTGGTATTTTTGTGGAAGAATTTAAAAGAAGCATAATAAAAACACTCTTTGACTCAGTTTATTTAGG
The DNA here is from genome assembly GCA_018584345.1 of Thuja plicata. Taxonomy (NCBI): domain Eukaryota; kingdom Viridiplantae; phylum Streptophyta; class Pinopsida; order Cupressales; family Cupressaceae; genus Thuja; species Thuja plicata. The sequence continues at coordinate 954,675 of MU227291.1, forward strand.
CAAAGTTTCTCTATTGTTTTTTAATAACTAAAAGAGGAGTAAAAATTTATTCAATTAGAGAAAGAAATACAAAGCAAGAAGGGCCACCCGCCAATAGAGAAAAGGACATTACATGCTCCTATCAGTTTCCACTAAGTGATCCAACAAATGGGACATCTTCGGAGATAATTGCCCCCTATCCACTATATTCCAGCTCTACACATGATCAGAAGCCCATTTGGCGAAACAATCTGCAACTCCATTCCACTCTCTTGGAATGTGACGAAAAGTAACAAATTCCAAGGAGTGGCACAACCAAAGAATCTATCTAATCACCACAGCTAAGTGCCAACTAACATCATTTAATTGTCGCTCATTCAATAAAGACATCACCACTTGAGAATCTGATTCACAAATAATCCTTGTCTAGCCAAGAACACAACTACGCTCCCCTGCATACAAAATTGCAAGAGCCTCCATTAAATTATTGGTATGAAGACCCTTATAGATTGAGAAAATGTACTGAATATCTCCAGAGCTATCACGACCAACTCCACTAATACAAGCATGACCAAGATTCCCTCGAGATGAACCATCAGTGTTGATTTTTAAAACTCCCTAAGGAGGGGATCAACAACCCTCCCTACTTATCCTTCACAAAGGATGTCGACACCTGTTTCTCATGATTTGCCTAGCACACCCCCTAGGAGAAAGAGCACTTCACTGAAGAGAAAAATTGAACCGATTATAGGATAATAACATACCTAGGATCCACTCCTCCATCAAAGTCACACTTCCCCAAGATAGTCACATGAAGAGAATGAACAATTTTCCAGAAGTACTGAACAACCATCCTAACATCTTGAAAAATCCTACGATTTCTTTCCAACCAAATATGCCAAATAATGAAAGTGGGTCCAAGAGCCTAGGCAACTTGGAGAAAAGAGGTCTTCACAGGGGGCTTACCGAGGCGGGCTCGAAATTCAGCCAGAGAAGAAACATGCCAGTAGGCTTGATTCAAAATTCCCCACTAGAAGTGCTAAAACTCCCTGGAGAAGGAGCACTGAAAGAAGAGGTGAGAAATACACTTCTCACTATTATGACACATAACACACAAAGAAGGACCTTGGAAGTGCCGCTTACACAAACTATCCCAAGTAGGACATTGATTTTGGACCACTAGCCGCATGAAAAAGTTGGACTTAGGCCAAGAAAATTTACTCCACATGTGGTTTCACCAAGGCAGTTCTACACCTCCAAACAACTGTCTAATAAGCTCCAAGTACCCAACAACAACAAAGTACTTACTAGAAGAATCTTTGCCCAAGGCTAGAATATCTTGCCCCACCAGTAAATTACAGTCCTGAGAAGCAAGAATCTGAGCCAACTCCCGATGAGCCTCTTCCGATCCACCTTGCGGCCATTCTTGAGAATCCTTCCATCCATAACCATCAACCAACCCCAAATTCCGAATAATCTTATAATGTGAAACCTTATCCCAATCCGCTGTAGTAAAACTATCACAAAGGTTGAAGATGCAGATACAAAGAGGAGAAGAGGACTGCCATCCTAAGAATCCAACCAAAGGAGAGCTTCAGAGCCCTTATTGCATATCCAAAAGCAACCACTCTTAACCAGCTAAGCCCGTGTTTTTAGAGTATGCCAAATCAAAGACCCCCTTTCTTCCAAATGACAAGAAGGAGCATCTAGAGAGTTAACTCCTTTTCGACACTTATGCATGAGAATGCGAGCCCAAACCTAATTTCAGCAAGTAAACCAACGGCAATATAATCTGGCAGCAAGAGCTTGCCCATTTAAGAGAGTAAAATGAAGACGAAGACCTCCCTCCTTTGGTTTATATAGAGTCTCACTTAACTAAGCTCCGTTTACAAGTATGCAAATTACAACTCCAAAGGAATTTGCGGGACAACGAATCAAATTCCATAAGAAAGTACATAGGGGCCGTCTCAACAAAACACCTGTAGATAGGAAGAGCCTGGATCACGAACTGAAGAAGAGTCACCCAAGAAACTGTGGACAACCAACGATGTGTCCAATGAGTAACCTTTCGACGCAGCTTGTCCAACAAATCCTGTCAGTATGGTCGGGGCACTCTACCAATAGAAAGAGGGATACCCAGATAGAGCAAGGGAAGAGGGCCAATCTGAAACTTCAAAATATTGACAATCCTTCTCTGAATACCCTCAGGAGTATTGAAAAAGTAAATTGAAGATTATGCTCATTGACTTTATGAATTGAAGTAGCCAAATAAATGTCTATTGCCCGTTTGAAAGATTCAGCCTCCTGAAGATGACCAACCTCCATAAGAGTAGTGTCATCCACAAAGTGTAGGTGAGAAAGATTAGGCAATCCATTACCCCAACTCCAACTCTGAATTAAGCCATTGGAAACTTGAGACGTAATAAATCTGCCCAAGCCCTCCGCCATAAGAATAAAAAAATAGGGAGAAAGAGGATCCCCTTTGCGAAGGGCCCTTGGAAGCTCCAAATAACTCAAATGGCTCTCCATTGATAATAACATAGAAGGATGAAGAAGTAACACAACAAATCATCTAGCGGACCCACTCCCGACTAAAACCAAAGGCGATGAGATTTTTTTTGCAAAAAGCGCCACTTAACTCTATTATAAGCTTTGGCCATATCAATCTTGATGAACATAGATTTCTCCTTAGACATCGTTATAGAGTAAATGACTTCAGAAAAAACCACCACCCCATCTATAATTTGTTTGCCTGCCACAAAACCCCCTTGCTCATCCGAGATCAAAGTTGGGAGCTAGGGTTTGAGCCTCTCAACAATCAATTTAGTAATAATTTTGTAGAGCACATTACATAGAGCAATGGGCCTAAAAATATCCTGCCGATTAGCGCCTTGCTTTTTAGGAATTTCAAGGCCCAAAGCATTTGTTTGCTGCCATAAGATTCTCAAACCACTTCTTGCAAATCCAAATTAATAATATCCCAAAAATATTGAAAGAAATCTACTGGAGCTTTACCCTTACGCATCCCAAAAACAACCTCCAATTTAGATAGAGATATTGGACGCATGAGAGACTCATTCATCACATTGGTGACTAGAGGGGGGATACAAGAAAGGATTGTATTCTCCTCATCTTCAGCAAGAGGCGAGTCTTCAAAAAAGAGAGCAGAATAGTACTGAGTAGCCTCACTAGAAAGGCTTGCAGAGATGACAACTGGATTTATTTTGAATTCACCAAAGAGGATATATAACTCCTATTCCAACGAGCTTGCACCGAATAATGAAAAAAGTTGTATTCCTATCACCTTCTTGAAGTCATTCAATTTGGGCCTTTTGCTTCCAAATAATCTCCTCCCTAAGTTCCCAAAACTCCAATTCTCTAACAACTTAGGTCTCTATTTTGCCCAAATCCTCTGAGAAACAATGATCTTGAATTTGACGAGTGATAACATCAAGGCATGCCTGAACATTCCTCTTCATAGCATGAAGGTTACCATAGCATAAGCTATTCCATTTCTTAAGCTACCATTTGAAAAATTGCAATTTCTTAACAAAAGAATACATAGCAGTACCATAGGGCCACCATCTCTCCACCATTGGGTCATTAAGTCATGAAGGGAAGAGTCACAAAGCCACATAAGTTGGAACTTAAAAGGAGGATTTTTTGGAACTACAATAGAAGTAGTTGAGAATTTGATAGGCCAATGATTAGAGCCCCTCCAATCAAGAATTTCAGAAGTAGTACTCAAGCTACCACCAACCCAAAAACAAGAAACAAGAAACATATCCAACTGTTAAAAAATGGCATCTTCTCCACACAGATTGTTCCAAGTAAAGATCCCATTGGATGGTTTGGTATCAATTAAATTTAGGAGATCCATGTTCTCACGAAAGAGATTAGAGGAAGGACCCAAATGAGCCAACTCTCCCCTTTTCTCCTCAAACTTAACATTGACTTGAAATCACCGACTAAAACCCAAGGAAGGAAAGGAGCACATGATCTAACATACCTTATATGAGACAAAAGCATTGTTTTGCCATGAAAATCTGTCATAAGCCATGAATTGATGTATATAGTGCAAAATTATAATTTTTAATGGATGACGTATTTGTAAAAAAATTTACATTGCTTTCTATGTATGGTTAAATTCTCAATAATAAGTAATGTACAACTATATGTTAATTATAATCATACATAGTAAACAAATCATTTAAATAATAAACAATGCTTAAATATTACCAAACAGTAATGTTATTAATTATGTGCATTAATAATAATATTATTTATCAATACAAATCCATAAGTAATATTACAATATTAATCTGTATAATATTATAATATTAATTCTGTATTCAACATTATACTTATTACTAATAATAAAGTTCATATTATATTTTCCTATGTTCTAACAGCTGACGATAGTCTACAGCCAGCTCCTGAGTCGTAGTGGATACAGTTACGAAGAACAATGACTTATATTAATATTAAATAATATCAAATTTAGTTTATGAAGAAACTAATATAGAACTATCGTCTTAATTCAACTATTCCCAACTACAATACAGTAGTCGAACAAATAAGTCTAATCGATATCCTTCAAGAGTCATGATATAAATGGAATCAAATGATTAATAACAGCACACTAATATTATGATTCAAGACAACGATTAGTGTGGTGTTAATCAGATCACTAACCGGTTAGGTGTAAAGTGGTGAAACTATGAATGGTCAAATGATGTGTCTCTTGGAGACATGACCTATCATCCCAAATTAGGGGGATATAAGAGATCATACAAAGGGATAGATAATCAGGGGATAAATATATTAATTACTGTGTACAAGAAAGAGATCGAAGGATCATAAATTATTAAATATAACTGGTTCTGATCCATGAAAGGATCATCAAAGAACAATTATAATAGATATCTGGCAATTAAGAAAGATAATCTCAAGGATGAGATAAGAAAGGAAATGAATCATACGTATTGCTGGCAAGCAATCAATGAGTTAATAATGGGTACAAAATATTATTATATCTGATTCCTATTAAGGATAAAGAACTATTATATGGTCTTATGTATATATATATTAATAAAAGTATAATCACACTATTAAATGTATATAATAGTGAAATCAGAAATATATATAAATAACAGTGAAATTAGATAAATTTATGTTATATATAAATTTTATATAAGAGATTGTGATTGTATATATACTATAAGGGATGAAAAACCTTATATAGTCTATCATATATATTATATGTTAATAAGGATGAAATTAGAATCAACTATATATAATGTATATCTACCTTTGAAAGTTCAATACCTACATTTATATATATAGTTATACTCATTAGTATTAATAGAGTCATAAACATATATGTCCATGTTTAGTTTTGTTACTATTTAGTACTTAAAGAGGAAGGGACTAAAGTGTTACCAAGGAGGGGCTTGTATAAATCCAAGTAATGGATCTTTGTCCCAAGATAAGGTAGGGATCAACGACCTTGAGCGCCTTGCGAGCATAGTCCCAAGAAAGGCTAAAGGGCTTGGATCCGTAAACTTTGAGGGAATCCATTGCAAGTTGGTATCTAAGCAACTAGGATAACACCTACACCTTCCATCATTAAGCCGAATAGTAATATGATTGGATATACAGAAATTAATGTTACTTCCCATTTATGAATATTTTTAAATTGAAATAATGTGTTCTTAGGTCATACGATGTAAGTTTGTATTAAATATGTAATAATTATGTCTAAACCTAGTTGGGGACATTACAAAATCGATCGGGGCATACACAGTGACCAAAATAATCTCTCCAAATTTCAAACTAGAGGCAAATATAGAGAGAGCAGAGTGGCTAGAGATTCACCAAAGTGGAACAATCTTTCTTGGATCCCAAAAGATAGCCAGGCCTCCAGAACAACGCAGAGAACCAATGCATTGACACTAACCAAAACGCAAAATACTAGAAGCACACTGAAGCATGGAATCAACTGAAAGCCTAATCTCTTGAATACAAAAGATATCTAGAGAATGAATTGCAACCAAGTCATGAATAGCCTTTTTTTGAGGGGTGCCATTGAACACCCTAACATTCCAAGAGAGAATAATCATTGAAGAGATTGGGAAAAGTGAGCCTTGGTGGGCTTGACAGAGCCAGATTCTACCAACAATTCCCCAACTAATTTAATCTTTTCCTGATCCTTTTTGCGACCACCTTTCGAAGAATTATCAAAAGAAACTTTCTTAAGGGGCCTTTGCTATGAACCCAAAAGTGAAGAAGACCCTCTTCCTTTACCAGATGCTAGCACCTCGTTAGCCAAATCTGCCAAAACAATATCATCCTGCAAACCTGCAGGATCACCTAGATCTCCAGAATCATGACTAGTAGGGGAAGCTCCCCGCTGCTGCACAACAACCTGAATCATAACAATATTCTCCTTCTGCACAACATCCATGACCATACTAGCAGCACTAGAAGTGTCCAAAACCTCGAACCAGTTGAAGGCCTCATCATTCTGTTTATCCCTATAGGACCTCTTTTCTCCCCTCCCCTTAGCCTCGAGCTTAACATGCATAAAGCCATCCTTGTTGGGGCCACCATCTGTCATAGGGGCTTTTCCTTTGTCCCCTTTATCCACCGTCGGAACTAAAGAAAAGCCAACAGAACCCACATCACCCTTATTATGCCTAGGACATTGACGCTAAAGGTGTCCATACTCAACAAATCTGAAACCGAAAAGGGAGAGATTCATAATGTAACTATTGAACCCATGATGAATAGCCTCAACAAATTTCCAAAGAATCTGACAATGGATTATTCAAGTCAATCTCAAAACAAATACAGGCAAAAGTAATTACCTTTTTATCAAGGGTTTGCTAAGCTATTGCAGTTGGCTTGCCAAGCAGACTAGCAATCTGTTGCAAAATGTCTCCTCCCAAAATTCTAAAGGAGCCGCAACACATGAACCCATATAGGAACCCTTGAGGTCAATTCCTTTGCTGAATTTAAACGCACATGCTAGGGTTTAATGAACATTCCTACATGATTGTAGAAATAGGGTTCTCTCTCAAAAACATGATTCCAATCAGACATGCACGAAAAAAAACCATGAAATAGCTATTCACAGCTAGCATAATCTCCATATTGTCCTCAACTTGCCACCAACTACAAATCCAAGCTTCCAACACCAACAAAGAAATGCAGATCCCAAGAAATTTATAGATTAGTGCATGCTTTCTCTAATAAGCGACATCCTCCATAACTTATTCGGGAGGAATGACTAGAATCGGACAATTGTCACTCCTTGGCAGACATATCCATTCATGTTTTTAAGCTTGGAGCTCTCACCCACATGAAAAGAGTCTGATGGCCTTGCATGCACACCTGAAGAACTATGGGGCGACACAACACAGCAACCACCAAACTATTGGAAACCCTATACTCCTCCATGCCAAGAATAGAAAAAAACCAAACCACGAACCAACACACCCTTCCTTTACCTCATCATGTTAGGCTTGGAGGCCTTTTGAAGGAATAAAAGACAATAGATGGACCCCACATACCCCTAGGGTTCGAATAGAACCAAAGAAATAATTTAAAAATGTGTTTTTTTAAAACATGCTTTATTGCCTTGTTGTGACAGGGGACGCCTGGGCGTTCCCCGAACGCTCAAGGGATACTGCGGCGTCCCCCTCAGCGTTCCAGGAATGCGGGAACGTCCCTATGTTTCCGGTGGCGAGCAAAAATTTTGGTGGCGCCGCTGGGGATGTCAAAATGCCATCCCCACGTCCCGGGTGCATCCCCGTTCCGGGAACGCTCGAGAATTAGGGCAGACGCGTCCCCGGGGTACACTGATGCCAACAACGATTTCCTTGACTTTCTGAAATTTAAATCTTTTGTTTGTAAGTAATGTTCAATAGAAATCTTGACCCAGTTGAGCACTTGAATTGTCTGCATTATATTTGATGATAACTTAAATACTTCCACCCCTATCATTGCTTAAGAGAAATATGGAGACATTTCATAGAAATCACGACAAAAAAGTCCAATACATGAGGTTCGAATAGAGGCAACCTCCGTAAATGCGGCTGGAATTATTGACAACATATTTTGAAGAATATGATATGGTCAAACCATCGATTACAGATCACTTTAGACAATGAAGACGATATTCATTATTCTTACATACTTGCGAACAGTGTTCAAAGTGTTACCTAACTTATGACTCTCGGATGTTATGTATTATCTCAGTACTTGATACACGTCAGATTCCTTCATACATCAGATTCAGGTTTAAATGTTCTTCGAATCAGAAAAGAGAAACTTCAATCTTTTGTTGTTTGAATTAGAGAATAAAGACTTCAATCTTTTGTCTAACATTAAGTTTGTAATATTTGACATCAATGACAAAAATATTAACAAACCTATGTTATATCTTGTTTTATTGTTAATAATTCTCCTAATTCACCTTTCCATTGAACATAATCCCCTCTTAACCAAATATTGATTTGTAATTTCATCAAACATGTTCTAGAAATTATGATAGCCAATAGCATAACTATTGTTTTACTTGCTTAGTTACAAAAAAAATGTGATAAGGTCAAAATGTTGTAATGTCCTAGCTTTCAAGTTCTCTTGTAATGGAGTTGGAGTTGGCTTTTTGGGTTGGTGTCAGCCATAGAAATGAGACTCAAATTTGGCAAGGGTGATTCGACTTGGGGTTTGGGACTCAACAAAAAAACTCGGCAAGTGAAAAACTCAAGAAATTTAGAGATTTTTAAGGATTTAAAACTTGTTTCATACACCCTTATTTAATAAACCTTAAAGACACTATAACATCATCAAATAGAAGCTAATTTGATCACATACAAAAGTATACATCGATCACATAAGCATAAACACACATTATAGCTAAAGGAAATAGAAATCTTAGATATATAAATATTGTCAAATGTATACAAAACTAATGAAATATGCAATCCATGACATCAAATTTTCAAAACATATATCAAAACAAAAACTACAAGTATATGGCTCGGAGGAGGCTGCATCCCTCCTACAAAGGTGTCTAAGGTAGGTCCTAGATGATTCAACGACCATAGTCTCTGCCTGTGACTTCATGCCACGCTCACCAACATCAGCTGTGCCTATGTCTGTTCGTGCTCTATGCTCCTCTACCATGGCTACAACCTTAGCCTTTCTATTTGCCTGGTAGATCCAATCAAGGTCTTCGTCACTAAAGACAAGTTTCATAGCTTCAATGATCTACTCAAATTGTGGATTGATCTCCTCTAGCGTGATCAAGGTGGAGTCGTGGTTTAAAACCTGTCTCTGTCTAGGATTGAGGTTGCAATGAGCAAAGACTAGATCATTCAACCTCTCTATAGATAGTCTATCACATTGCTTGGAGTGTATGTGCTCAAAGCCTCAAACATACTCCAATTACGCTCACAATTGGAAACATTGCATGGTTTTCTCAAAATGTGAATGGCTGCCCTCTGAAGATTTGGTGTTTTAGTACCAAACAATTGGCACCATCTATTTAACACATTAAGTTATAAAATCAAATTATGCACTTTAACACATTAAGTTATAAAATCAAATTATGCACTTAAAATATATTTCTACTTGGTTACAATTTTGTCTATCTTTGCAAATTTGAGGAGAAAAGACCTCCCCTTGTGCATTTGAAAATGCCTCTATCTTGTGGATGATAGTACTCGTATCACCACTACCAGACGACGTTCGCTCTATGACTGAGTAGAGCCCATCAAGAACCTCCTCATCCTGTTGAAATCAAGGCGGAAATGGAATATTGGATTAAGGTAATAAGCAGCTGCATAGATGGGCTTGTGAACCTGGAGATGCCATCTTCTATCAATTATCTCCCAAATGGGAGAATGCTTACTCTCATCTCCTCCATAGACGGATGTAAAGGCCTCCTTGGCCCTATCCATTCCCTCATATATGTATCCAATCGCAGGCTTCTCCCCATCAACAACTCGTAGGAGAACTACAAAGGGCTCAATGAACTACAAGAATTGTGAAACATTAACAGTTGAGTGTGAATGAATAAGCAAAATTACAAATAAAAGAAAAATACGAATAAATAATGTAAAATTTATAAAAAATTTACCTCCACAATCTCTACATAAGGGTCGCAAAAGTCTGGTTCATCAAAAATGCTATTTGCCAAATCAATCCCTACAGTGGTTGTAGCATAGGATGAGGAAGCCCACTCCTCACCAACAAACATGCGCCTCAAAGCTGCCTTTGACCGAATCAAGGATTGTAATGTGCTGAAATTGGTGGCAAATCCAGTGAATCCGGGATGAGCCAACTCCTGCCCTGTATATTGCCTCGTTAGGCTAAGGACCCATGCATTATTGTACACAAATTCACAAACTATATTAAATTATTTAAATAATATTAACCTTATAATTTACTTTTGAGGGATAATATTAAATAATTAAATTAGTTTATTCCCTTGATCTTGACTATAGCATACGGGAATAAAATTGGCTAAGAAGTCCTCTAGGAGTCACTGTAGAGAAGGGGGCATTAAAACAATTAACAAACCATGCTTTTCTTCTCATGAGTGGTAGATGGCATGATGTGAAATTAGGGATTTTGTGGGTATGAGCAATTCTGACCCATTGGGATCAAGCAAACTACCATATATTAACAATGGGGGATGGAGAAATAATCAGTGTGGTTAGATGGCATAATCCAAGGGATGCATAGAATGTAATCGTATTGTGTATTAGAGACCAAAGTTAGCTCATGCTTCAGCTTTGTTATCAATTATACATTCCACGTCATTGTAAAGGCATAATTTGGTAGGAAATAAACTTCCTTTTTTTCATGATAAGCATGTTGAGTAAAAAGGGTATAATATGAATCTAGTAAGGCTAAAACATTGTGAAGAATTCTTGTCACTTTCCAATCTAGGTAATGCCATTTCTTGGTTGTAGTAATTATTAGCAGAGTGCCTCCCTCAATCCAAAATGAAGAGATTCCATTCTGCTTGCATACTGAAAGGCCAAGAAGTAATCTTAGGCTACACAAATCAAACCTTCCTCTTTTCTCTCAACAAAACATCTATGTTACCGGGTTCCTCTGGTTTGGCCCGGATTCGGGTTCCGGTGCGGTTCTGGTTCCGGTTCCACCCGGATTCTGCCCGGGTTCCGGAATGGAATCTGGATTCCGCCCGGATTCCTCACAGAGGAATCCGGGCGGAATCCGGATTCCATTCCGGAACCCGGGCGGAATCCGCAGGAATCCGATGAGCAGTAAGTCAAAAAAATGGGCCCACAATGTTTTTTTTAAAATTTTTTAATAAATAAAGTAAAACTAAACCTAGTTTGACCATTCTAAACCCTAATTCGACCCTTTTATGGTTGCCATTTTGCATTTCATGTTCATTCATTCATC
>MU227291.1:976493-994590 GCA_018584345.1 Thuja plicata
ATTTAATATATATAGTTGATATTCGTTGTACAATCAATCAATCACAACGGCAATTGTATTCTACAGCGAATATCAACTATCTATATACATTAGTTTTATAATATCTTCTGATCCAATTTCCTTAACAATTAATAGCTGTGAGTAGGGAAGAAAATCACATAGCTCAGCCAAAAACCCCAGAAACAAGTACTAGGTAGCAAGGGCAGCGATGAGTCCTGGATATGGTATATTTAGAACATTTTTTTTTACCGTTTTCTCCATTCCTATAACCACTTCTCAGTTCCTTCATCAACTTCACTGTCACCCCTGCCATAAAACAGATAGACGATTTAAATTCCCTGTTCAAGACCTAAAGATATACGCTTAAAATTTTAAATAAGTTTTAATTAAAGATTGAAACTTATTCATTTGAGCTTCCACCGTTGGTTGGCAGCACAAGGAAGAAAAGCACGTACAAAAATGGAGTCACTAATCAGCTTATAAATATCAACAAAACAGAAGACTAAGATTGAAATCTTAATACATAAAAAAGTCAATACTCTAATCTATATAGGTTAATGGACAAACATAATAGTTGATGGATTGGTTAAAGGTCATCGCATCAGAAGATATTCTATCCACCATCTAACATGGAGATTGATCACACTTGGGAAGTCGATAGCCCACAAACACCATCTATGGAAGAATGTAAGTCCGAGGCAAGTGAGCAGAATCTGCAACACATTTGCGAGAATACTGAGATCTGCTCCTATAATGAACCATCGACAATAACAATACATCAAAGAAACACTCACTGGAAAATGAATACTAGACTATTAATCGTTGACAGTGAAAAGTCGACTTCTTCAACAGCAAATTAAATAGCAACTATCATATGGAAAGGATTAACTCTTTGAAGGCAGCGATACAATTAATAGCAGCAGTCTGCTTAAAGGTGGTCGATTTTGAAAATGGGAGAGATGAAAAATCAGAGATATGAAAAGTCAACAGTCATAAGATGGTTGACTTTAATCATAATCCAAAGCAGTGATTTCATCAAAGTAATAAGTATTATTAAGGTATGATAATGGTCAATGTTTATAAACAGCAATAGAGAAGAATGATCAAGTACTGGAGCGATTACTTTTCTTGATTCATGGCAAGTCAGCAAGGACTGACAAAAGGGTGCCATGTAAGATGAAAAGATCAGCATGAAGAGGCACAATGTAACTTATCATTTGTATTGCAAGATATTGAAAGGACTTCCCATCATTCGTTCAAGGGGGGTATACATCTCAAGGTAAATAAAGGCATCAATCAGACGAACAGCAAACAACAAGCAAGGATAAATTAAGTCATTCCAGCATCCATTCCAAGGATCATCAAATAGAAGAATAAGAACATAGAATTTCAAGCAGAATACAATTTCCTTTAGCAGTTTGAAGTCTTGGTACTAGAGAAAGATAACAGTAATCAGATCTGAACCTAGTGTTAATATTATTCTATTTTTGGTAATGCAGAAATAAGGATTAATTTATCAATGTGAATCTTATAATGCATTCTTGTCTGTTAATAAATATTAGGACATGAACTTGACAATAGTTTGACACAAGGAATGAGAGAAAGTCCGCAATTAAGGAAGAATCGCTAAGGGCACCCTATTGCAGTGGTAGTTAAGGTAGAAAAGCTATGAGGGTACCCTACTACACTGTGATTGAGGGAGAACTGCTAAGAGTACCCTATTGCTGTGGTAGTTAAGGGAGAACTGCTATGAGGGCACCGTACTGCACTATGATTGAGGGAGAATTGCTAAGGGCACCCTATTGCAGAGGCCTACTCTAGGATTGACCTTGAGCTTAGGAGGGACATCCCTTTTAAAGATTACTGTGATGCAAAAATGAAAGCCACCCTAATAAGAGAAGAAGGGCACTACCAGATAAAGACCTAAAAGAAAAAGTAAGTAGAATAACCCTTCCTAACTTTGATGGGTTGGGAAGAATCACAACTTGTTTGTGGGTGCAAATGTTAGACACCTATCTCTTATTAAGCTCCATGACAGAAAAAAATGCCATTAAATTTGCGGTGCTGCATTTAGTACGGATAGCCCGTGAGTGGTCGCACCATGGCCCTATCACCTAGGGCCACCAACAAATAACCACTTATGAGGAATTCACACAAAAATTCATTAAGAGGTCTGTTGAGAAGCACCCACAATGGTACTTCATTAACCCAACTCAAACAACAAGGGATAGTGGAAGAATTTGCCATCGAGTTCCAAAGGTTGGTAGTCATGGTACCAAAAATCTCCCAAGAAAGACTCACCTATTTGTGGAGGGATTGAAAGAATCAATCAAAAGCATGGTGAGTCCATTGGTCCCAACAAAATTAGAGGAAGCAATCCATAAAGCTATGAAGTTTGATACTCACTTGTCAAAAGCTAAAGGATTTGCGTCGAACATATACTCCAAGCATTCTCACAAAGATGAAAAGCATAAGAAGTTTTTTACTATGATGGTACTTCAAAGAATCAACCCAACTCAAACAACAAGGGACAGTGGAAGAATTCGCCATTGAGTTCCAAAGGTTGGTAGTCATGGTACCAAAAATCTCCCAAGAAAGAATCACCTATTTGTGGAGGGATTGAAAGAATCAATCAAAAGCACGGTGAGTGCATTGGTCTCAGAAAAATTAGATGAAGCAATCCATAAGGCTATGAAGTTTGATACTCACTTGTCGAAAGATAAAGGATTTACGTCAAACATATACTCTAAGAATTCTCACAAAGATGAAAAGCATAAGAGAGAATTTCCAAAAAGAAAATGCTTCCATTGCGATAAGAATTTTGAATGTGGACATGTATGCCAAGATAAGAATGCCCAAAAACAACGAGAAGACCTAAGAAGGAAGAGTTTGTGCTTCAAATGCAAAGAACCATGGGAACCGGGACATATATGTGGAAAAAGGAGTTGAGCCGACATAATAGAAGCAATACACGACAAGGAAACAAAAGGAACACCAAACGAGAAAACAAAGCATGTTGAAGGGGATCTCAAGAGCATACAATCAAAGAATGAAGGAGTGGAAAACTACTAGAGCTTTGAGGAGGTGCAACTCTAGCAATCATAACATAAAATAGGCCAATTCCCAAAATAAAATATTGTAATATTAAGATATGCTTTGTGTATACTTTGTGTATGTTCCATGTCTTCGTGCATACTTAATGATTTCATTGTGTATGCTCCATATTTGGTTTTATTTTGGTTGACCTAGAAAAAGAATTAACTAGAGTGAACCCAAAAGATATGAATTTTGAATCATGCAAACATTGGGTTGTGGGAATACAATCAACACCATCATATAGCCTTGATCCATTCCTTTGGAAGATGAGAGAAAACTTGTCTTAAGTTTCTACTATCAATCCTAATTTACATTCAAAATAGAGAAATATGCATGATAATACTAGAGTAGTGCAGCGGGAGGTGGATTATGGATAGATCTCCATGATCATGCAATCACTGCTGGAGGACAAGAAATTTTGGGAGGGGAGGATTGTCATGTCCCTGCCATGAAACACATAAATGATGTAAATGTCCCGTTCAAGACCTAAAGATGTATGGCTAAATAAGTTTTAATTAAAGATTGAAACTTATTCATTTGAGCTTCCACCGGTAGTTGGCAGCATAAGGAAGAAAAGCATGTGCAAAAATAGAGTCACTAATCAGCTTATGGATATCAACAAAATACAAGAGTAAGATTGAAACATTAACAATAAAAAAGCTGATACACTAATCTATATAGGTCGATGGATAACATGATAATCGATGGATTGGTTAAAGGTCATCACATTAAAAGATATTCTATCCACCGTTTAACATGGAGATTGATCATACGTGGGAAGTTGATAGCCCACAAACACCATCTATGGAGGAATGTAAGTGCCGAGGCTAGAGAGGAGAATCTGTAACACAAGTGCAAGAATTCTGAGATCTGCTCCTATAATGAACCACCGACAACAACAATACATTAAGAAAACACTCACCAGCAAATGAATACTTGGCTATTAATCATCCACAGTGAAAAGTCTACTTGCTCAACAACAAATTAATAACAACTATCATATGGAAAGGATTAACTCTGTGAAGGCAGCAATAATATTAATAGCAGCAGTCTGTTTAAAGGTGGTCAATTTCGAAAATGGGAGAGATATGAAAAATCAGTGATATGAAATGTCAACAGAGTCATAAGGTGGTTGACTTTAATCATAATCCAAAGCTGCGATTATACAAAAGAGCTATTTCATCATAGAAATAAGTATTTTTAAGGTACAATGAAGGTCAATGTTTATAAACAGCAATAAAGAAGAAATTCGATTAAGTAATGGAGCGATTATTTTGCCTTATTCATGACAAGTCAGCAAGGACTGAGAAAAGGGTGCCATGTAAAATGAAAATATGAAAAGGTGAGTATGAGGAGGCATGACTCATAGCCTTCGAATGTAACTTATCATTCGTATTGCAAGATATAAAAAGGACTTCCCATCATTCATTTAGGGGGGTATACATCTCAAGGGAATTAAAGGCATTAATCAAAAGAAGAACAACAAACAAGAAAGGATAAATTTAGTAGTTCTAGTGTCCATTCCAAGGATCATAGAATAGAAGAATAAGAACATAGAATTACAAGAAGAAGACAGTGTCCTTCAGCAGTTCGAATTCTTAGTACCAGAGAGAGATAACAGTGATCAGATCTGAGCCCAGTGTTAATATTATTCTATTTTTAGTAATGCAGAAATAAGGATTAATTTATTGATGTGAATCTTATAATACATTTTGGTATATTAATAAACATTAGGACATGAACCTGAGACACAAGGAAATTGGAGAAAGTCTACAATTAAGGGAGAACTGCTAAGGGCACCTTGTCGCAGTGGCAGTTAAGGGAGAATAACTAAGAGGGCAACATACTACATTGTGATTGAGGGAGAACTGCTAAGGGCACCCTATTGTAGTGGCAATTAAGGGAGAACAGCTATAAGGGCACCCTACTACACTATGATTGAGGGAGAACCGCTAAGGGCACCCTATTGCAGTGGCAGTTAAGGGAGAACTATGAGGGCACTCTACTACACTATGATTGAGGGAGAACCGCTAAGGGCATCCTAATGCAGTGGCAGTTAAGGGAGAACAATTATGAGGCCACCCTACAACACTGTGATTGAGGGAGAACTGCTAAGGGCACCCTATTGCATGTACCTCCCCAACACCTACGTCGGGGGACTAGTGGTAAAACATAGTTAACTTCAATCGTAGAAGAATGGTGGAGGACATATAAAGGGAGAACTATGATCTTAGGGCGGTTTCCTATGATTCCTTACTCCACATTCTATAATTGGAATTCACATATAGTTCTGTGTAACACGGGCACTAGGGGACGTTGGGACGGGTTTCCGAGACGGGGGACAAAGGGTTTCAATTTTGGGACAACGAGGGGATGGTGGGGGGACGACGGCGGGGCGGTGGGGTGCTGTATACTATACATATAGAACTTGCAATGCTAGTTATGAAATGATGTATAATAATACTAAATACTTGAAGATAGCAAAATTGCAACGTGAACCAGAACCATTGAACATTCAACATAGTAACATACCCAAATAGTAAACTGTAAAAGTAAATAGTAAATACAAAATATCCAATTACTAGTTACTATTAGAAATTCAAATTATCAGCAAATAGGACATTTTGATTTATCATTTATATTAGTAGCTTAGTTCTATCGAAATTTAAAAAATATCATAAAGATGATTACACTGAGTAGCATGATATCAAAATGAGTACAAAATCATGTCAAAATGTAGTGAAGGGAGGCCTCCCCAAAGGCAAACTCCTCATTACTAGAACTACTGGACTCCTCACAGTCAAGATCTGCCAAAGGAGCACCAACCAACCCTACATTTGTAGATGCTGTAATCTCATCCATTTTGCATGCATCCATAAACACTCATAACTTCATACTATTATATCAAAAATATCTGTGTCATAAAGATGATTACAATGAGTAGCATGATAATATGATATCAAAACAAGCACAAAATGTCAAAATGTAGTGAAGGGAGGACTCTAATCATCCCTCTAGGAAAACTCCTCATCACTTGAACTACTGGACTTCTGCGGGTCCCCCTGCCTCCCTGCATCCCGACAACGATTTCGTGGCAGGAAGGCAATGGTGGAGGGACGTGGGGACGCCAAGTCCTTGCCCTGGGGACGTCCCCAACCTAGGTTCGGGGGGGTTTAGGGGGGGGGACGTGTCTCCGTATTACACTAGTATAATTTAGGTATTGCGTGATTGTAAAGATATATTCTCTTTACTCTAATCCTTATCAATTTATGAATAATGTTTGCATTATTCATACACGCGCACATCCGTAAATCAAGTAAAGTTCTAGTTGGGGACATTACACAAACACGCGCACATCCTTTTGTTGTTGGTATTGTGTTTATGTGGTGAATGCAAGATTTCAAGTTATGGATCATGCAATTAAAGAAAGCATTTTTTGGGTAAACCCTAACCCTAATTTGTTATGATTGTGATTTGGATGAACTTCTAGGAAAATTAGGAAGGGGACATTACATGCGCTTTAAAATAGTCAATGGCCATGTTACTCTATATAAATTAATTATTTCAGACCATTTGCCATGTCTCTCCAAAATGGACAAAAGGAATTAACTATATTAATTAATTAAGGGACCATGAAATTAAATTATCAATCACTTGGGGCCACATTCATTGTTTTCCCACCTTAAGTTCCCAATTGAAATTTAAATATTTTGGAGGGAAAAGTGTTATTGAGGTAGTATAAAAGGAGAGCTTGCGAAAGGGATCAAACTTTAGAGTTTTGAGTTCATTTTCTTTTCTACTAGCAAGCATTGCGAGCTGATTAGATCTCAGAGTTTTGGTGTCAACCTTACCCTAGCCTCCAAATTTGTGAAGTCTCCTTCAGAGACAAATTTACAAACCCAAGAGATTCCGGTGCTATCACAGTGATGGCCAAAGGTAATAGAATCGATTTTATCTTGCCAAGAGACGAATTCAAGATCACAATGATAGGACACTCGATGTCCATAAGATTTGGCCATTGCTGGGTGACCACGAGCTCAATTGTAATCTTCTTCTGATAATGATTTTATCACCTACCATTGTTGTGTGAACCATCTGAGGGACTACAATGGCCCAGATCAGGAAGAGCAACATATGTTGACTTCACTATCGATCACTACATACCGGTCTTATGCGCTTAGAATAGAGCAGCCAACACGTTGGCATAATTGTCGTATTGCCGCAAGTTTGTGTAATGTCCCCAGCTAGAACTTTACTTGATTTACCCTGAAATTCCCAACCAGGGTTTGAATTGGGCTTCAGAATGACAATTTTGTAATGTTCCTTAGTAGGAGGGTGCGAATAACCAAAGACTGTCGTACATCACTATGTATTTAAATCAGATTAATTAAGAAACAATTATTGATTCATAATACATACTTAATTTGTAATTCCTTATTTCTCTCCTAAACATCAACCCTAAGAAGGATGGGGATTTACTTGTCCTTAGGGTGCTTAGACACCAATCTACAAGTAGGCTCCCTCAAGATTTCTATGATACATGTCGTTACCTCAACTTGGGATTCCCTTACCTTTTGAGGTTTTACTCTGCCTCTCCCTGACAAAACCAACCTATCCTCTTAATGGTATTAGTGGGTGATTAAGGAATAGGCTATGTATATATTATTATCTTATGTATTACGAATATATATATATATATATATATATATATATATATATATATATATAGAATTCTGATTTCATTATTATTACCAACACACACATGCACACATATATATTAGATCATATAATGGTTCTTTATTCCTAATAGAATTTTAGATATAATATCTTGTAAATCAGTATTTACATCATAGATACGTTGGAGCATAATTTTTTGCCCACAATGCTTGCCAACAATTGCAAAGGATTAATTTCTCATCTCTTCCTTGTGAAGAGTATCCCTGACTGGTAATTGTTCTTTGAATATAAATGCTAAATTCCCTCACTCTGATTGGTCACATATTAAGCACATTTATGGTCTCTGAATAAGACCATCACCAACACAATTCGCTGGACCAGGTTGTACAATTCAAAGTGCATGAATTGTTCTGAGAATTTATAATTTCCAAGACAATAGAAATCTCAAACCCTTGGTTCAAGAACAAATCCACAAATTCTCCAAACAACATGCAAGATAATAAAAAAGCATCAAGGAATGAAATCGATTTCTTCTTGTTCAGCATTTTATAATCTCCAAACCCCAATCCACCTGCAGCTTCAAATTCACTCTCTGCATAACTTGAAATCATGCTTAGCTTTTTCCTTCATTTCCTTTTGATGATTTCAAATTATAATAATTAATTCCTCCACTCACAAAGTTTGGCGCCAACATAAGAATTAATTATTAAATGATCATTGAAGGCACTTTATTTATATAACTTAGCCCATGCACTTTATTAACTTTACAACATATTATTAATAAAGTATGACTTTATTAATAATAAAATAATCGTGCACATAGGTTATAAATGCTTGTCCAAGGAACCAACAATAAATCCAGATGTGTACTACAAAAGTCAAACATCCAAGTGCCTTTCCTAAAAATATCAACTGCATGAAATTGACTTACTATAAATTATAAGTCCCTGAAAATGAGCTATGCTGACGCTAGTCAATCTCCATACTGCCACCAAACTGTTCAGGTGCCCTGCTAACAATAGCAACTCTAACTTTCCCAAAATGATCACTTACTATAAATAGTAAATGTGCCAGTCTGACTCAACGAAGAGCAAACCTTAACATCCCTGACCTCTGGAGTGGGAATCTAGCCTCTGACTCTGCCAACTGGACCCTTTGAACAACTTTATTAGCCTATGAGGGTCAGGAAATAGGCTAATCCTTTGAAAGATGGTACTCACGAAAAAGGGGACATTACAGTCCTCCCTTCCTGAAATTGCTTGTCTCCAAGCAATCTCAGAAACAAAAAACACATAAGTCCACCCGGTTCCAAGGGTAGAATCGTGTAATGTCCCTGTGACACCAACTAGCTCCTATAACACTAACACTAGAATAACTGATAAAACTTGCCAAACTAAATCAAATCCGGTTGTAGATGTTGCAGGAGAGAATATCTCATAGGGAAGCAAATCGGAAGGATGACAAAGCTTGCTTCCCAAAACTGCATAACGTGAGCTGTCATGTACACTGTCCAACACATGCAGAGTTGAATTGTGCACTTGAAGGAGATCATGCACATGAGGGTCAAAAGTAAAACCATATGTACTCGGCACCATGTACACATCCCAAAACTCCTCTACGAGCCTTGTCTGAAATTGCGATGCACTAGAAGGATCCCAAACTCTGAACAAAAGCCTACCAAAAAGAACATCCTTAGACTCCTTCTGCTCAACTCTGTACTCAACTCCATCGTGCCCAAAGTGGTGAAGCCAATCAATGGGACCCACCCAAATTGCAGTGCTAGCCCTGTCATCACTCGGGTCCCAAAGCACACTGAACTCACATCCATTCCTTCTGTGGAGATAAGAACATCCAAAGGCATCTATAACACTACCACTATCTCCATCCTCTGTGAGGCTCCTATGGATGTGCTGACTTTGCAAGTAATCCAACTTGCAGTCACTGATCCCATCTATAACAAATGTCAAATACCCATTCCACAAAGGATAGTATAACCTCGGAAGTTCGGAACCAATCCACACTGATCCATCATCAAATCGTTTGTGGGTGGATCTGAGAAGTTGTGATGAGTACTCCTCCCTATGCTGTCACGATAAAAAGCTCCCACCTCGGTCAAGCACTGATTGTCATAGTCCTGAATAAAAGCTCTATCATCTGACTCATCCCCAACAACACCTGCAGTGGATGTAACCATGGGAGAACTTGATGCAACATGTGGCTCTCCGCTGCTCTCAAAAAATGCACCCAACCCAAGTATATCAACTGCACCTGTAAGTGTGATAACATTAGCTACATCTTCAACTGGCTCGCAACTGTAACCCGTGGGTATAAGGTCATCACCAACTCTCACTGTAGAGAACTGCACTATGCCTGTAGTCGGTGAACACAGTGCCCGACTCAACTCCACGGTAAGCTCCTCAATCTGTGTCTGAGACTCATGAAAAACCAACTATGCTCTCTCTAATGAATCCCTAGTCACTCCCAACTCATGGGTGAGCTCATCCACCTCATCTTCCTTTCCCCTCAGCGCATCATAGCAAGTGCAACCCCAATCGAGAAGGTAGTCTCTGTTAGCCAATAATTGCAAATAATTTTGTTTCATTATTCTGATGGCTTCTCGAAGCATATGAAACTCTACGAGGGAAAGATTGCCAACATAGTGCTCATCTATCACAGGAGTGCTCCAACCATAGGTAGCGAACATCTGACGAGCAACATCAAAATGCTCAATGGTTGTGGCAATCTGTCTGTCATTCACCTTTAGTTGCCCAACCAACTGATGTCTTTGAAATTCCTGGCACTCACACAAGCTGTCAGAATCAAAATCTGCACTGTGATATGAAGTTGGATCCACAATGCTCACCTCATGATCAACATCATGTGTGCCATCATCGGTGCACACATCATCAACCAAGGTACTGCTGCTATGTGCCTCAAAAGATGGCTCATCAGATAAAGTGGAAGCTGCTGTTATGATAGTCTCTACGCCCACTTATGCTTCCAATGTAATTGTAGGTTCCTGAAAGTCATGATCCTAAGACCTATTACCAATAGATGAATTTTCTGATTCATTTTCCCAGGTCTGATTTATGAAATCAGATTTGCTTTGGCCCACATTTGCATCACATAACTCATTTCTAACACCCGAATCATGAGTGTCAACACTGGGAAACTCCATGCAACCATCTTTCACACATGGAAGGGCTGCTATCTCATGCATAGGCTCACCATTATGACTGCTGTCATAAAAATCAGAACTTTTATTGCTATTTGAATAAGTGTTTGCTTCCTTTTTCTTCGCAAACCAAAGATACAGAATCTTTGGATATTGTAGAAGCCCTGAATTTTTTTTTTATTATAATCCTGAAAGGCATTATTATAATCTTGAAAGGCATGCATGAGCTCTGGCATGAGATCTTGTATAGATTTTGTTCTACCCATGACTGAAACAAAGCAATAGTGATGGTCACTCGAATATCATCTGTAGGACCAATATAAATTTTTCTCAACCCCCAACAGGATGGCAGGAGACCGCTATGATACCACTGTAAGAACCCTTGCGGTTCTAACTTTGAAACTCAATTCTGGCTTTTTGACATTTCGTCTAACAGTTGGCATGCAATGTCTAAGTTCTGATTCGCTGATGTATATAGTTTGTTTTGTTTGTATTTAATGGATTTTTTGCAATTCCAGTCATATACAAATGCGTGAAATTCAAATTGCAATTCAACGTTGCACACTTAGCTTTATTTCCTTCAAATTTACAAGCCAATGACTACAATGCCAATAATATATAATATATAATATATGCAACACTAAGTTTATCTCAGAATAAATATAAACCTGGCATGCCCTGAAGGATCGCTGATAATCTCCGGAAACAATTGCAGCCACCGAATTTTTGTCTCAGATTTGCCGTGGATGCTTGGAGATGGCTTGTCTGCCCTCACCAATCAAAACAACCTCTCTCGTATTGCCAGCTCCCAAAATGTAACGCAGCCCAATGAATTTAGACTGCCAACCCTACAAACAAGCCGCAGCTGCCTGAAGTATACACACGACTTATAATTTGTTGGCTGATGACTGCTAAAAACACCCGCCCCTGACTGGTAATTGTTCTCTGAATAAAAATGCTAAATTCCCTCACTCTAATAGGTCACATATTAAACACATATATGGTTTCTGAATAAGACCATCGCCAACACAATTCGCTGGACTGTTGTCCAATTCAAAGTGCATGAATTGCTCTGAGAATTTACAATTCCCAAGACAATAGAAATCTCAAACCATTGGTTCAAGAACAAATCCACAAATTCTCCAAACAACATGCAATATAATAACAAAGCATCAAGGAATGAAATCGATTTCTTCTTGTTCGACATTTTATAATCTCCAAACCCCAATCCACCTGTAGCTTCAAATTCACTCTCTGCATAACTTGAAATCATGCTTAGCTTTTTCCTTCATTTCCTTTTGATGATTTCAAATTATAATAATTAATTCCTCCACTCACAAAGTTTGGCGCCAACATAAGAATTAATTATTAAATGATCATTGAAGGCACTTTATTTATATAACTTAGCCCATGCACTTTATCAACTTTATAACATATTATTAATAAAGTATGACTTTTTTAATAATAAAATAATCGTTCACACAGGTTATAAATGCTTGTCCAAGGAACCAACAATAAATCCAGATGTGTACTGCAAAAGTCAAACATCCAAGTGCCTTTCCCAAAAATAGCAACTGCATGAAATTGACTTGGTATAAATAGTAAGTCCCTAAAAATGAGCTATGATGACGCCAGTCAATCTCCATACTGCCACCAAACTATTCAGGTGCTCCGCTAACAATAGAAACTCTAACTTTCCCAAAATGATCACTTACTATTAATAGTAAGTGTGCCAGTCTGACTCAACGAAGAGAAAACCTGAACATACCTGACCTTTGGAGTGGGAATCTAGCCTCTGACTCTGTCAACTAGACCCTTTGAACAACTTTATTAGTCTATGAGGGTCAGGAAATAGGCTAATCCTCTGAAAGATGATACTCATGGAAAAGGGGACATTACAATATGTTTGGTTTTTTCTCTTGGAGAATTCTGGAAAGCTTTGGCTTTCAGCAGGTTTGAGGACAAAAACCCTCGATCTTAGAGGCAATGGACAGGAAACCATTGTCTATTGGAGATATCATTCAGGTGTCTCACTTGTGCTTGAAATTCATACTTCTAGTTATCCAATCTGACTATGAGTTCAGTGGCTACAATTGAATATTTTGTTGTTTCTCTACTGAAGATTTAAAGGGAATATTTATATTTCATTTGAGAATCTATATTTTAGTCTGAATTTCATATGATTCTCAGCTTTATCTGTTGGATTAAAGAAAGCAGTTGCAGGCAAAGTGTTGTTTGAATTTCTATGAAATATTTGGTAAAAATATGAAACAAATATTCATAGCGGGATCTTACAATTCCACTTTGATATTTTATGTTTCTAGAAGAAAGTTTAATTGAATTTGGTCTAGTTTGAATTTCAGTTTCAATTTCAATCTTCAAGTATTTTAGAATTTCTTACATTATTTGTCCATCCATTCCAAAACTCAAAAAAAAACACAAAAACTAAAAAACCAGAAAAAAGGAAAAAAAAACAGAAATTTCTAAAAATCAAAAGTTGCAAAAAATCAGAATTTGTAATTCTGGATCACAGTTAGGTCATTACACACTCTTTTATGTTTTTGTTTATAAATGTCTTGATAGTTGATTTCATGGATGCTATTTAGTCTCTTGTTAATACTCAGCTGCAATCTAATTCCTGAATCGTGTATGTGTGCATCGGCTTCCCTTCCGCATATACAACGATCTACTTCACGTTATCACAAGAGACAATGATTAGAACAAGGATAAGATTCTCTACACTGGTAATAGGAGAATCCACAGAGTATTTCTCCAGCCTATAGCAATGCCAACGCTCTATGATATCCTAGTCTTATTATATGGCGATAGCTACAATGAGTGGGTTGTAGGATATGAGAGTCAACTATGTTTCAATCATTCTTATAATCTTTGTTGTCTTAGTCGGCAAGATATGCATGCCCCTATTCAAACTCTCACCATTAGTCGACAAGATATACTTGAGGCTTTTGTTTATCTTTGTGGTAGTCTTTTCTAGTTCCTTCTTCAAGGAAACAATTTCAGACTCTAACCTCTATCAAGTTTCTTCAATTGGATTTTTTAGATCAATAATTATCGTTTCGGATTCTTCAAGAATTTGTGATAATTTTTCCTTTGATTCACTGCCCTCTTGAAGCTTTAATTTTTGTTTCAAATTCATCTTCTTAAGTTTTTTAATTCCACTTAGGGCACTAATGAGTTATTCTTCTAAATCTACGTGCCTATCTATTTGAACATTCTCTTCCCTTTCAATTCCTCTTCTTTTTCCTTATCTTCACTTTCCAAAAAATCACCTTTTCTTTCTATTGCCATGAATAAGATCTCTTCTCTATTGCTAGTGGAGTAACTATCTTCGGGTGAATTACTTTCCTCTTTTGAATAGAGTTTTTTTTTTGTGTTTGTGAAAGCACTTATTTTTTTTTTTCGTTTTTTTCTCCGTTTGTAGTTTTTTTTATCTTGATGATATTTGCTTTCTTTCTTCATGTATGTCTTCCCCATCATTACTACTTTTATTTTCATAGGGACATTTAGCAACAAAATGTCCTACTTTTCCACAATTAAAACATCTAAAGGGCAATTCAAGCCTCTTTAGAAAATGAACTTTGCCTTTGTTCTTTATTTGAGCTATTGATTTTCTTGGGCTACTTATTCTTCATCTTCTTTGAGGCTTTGAAAGCTACATCTCGTGTAAATGATTTCTCCTTTTTTGTCATGCCCACTTTTCACCGTACAAAAAACATGACACAAAGAAACTTAGCCACAATTTGGTTTTTAAAACCTCAAATGATCCTTATAGTTAGATAATCCGAGTATGAAAAAAAATAAAATATTCAATTTCTAAACTTCGCACATCTAGTGATGCTTTTACGCAGTTATAGGAATCGGTGAATCTTGGCAGGTCTCTACGAGTCCCCCGCTGAGGCGGCCTTGCCGAGTCTGTGAGGCCCAGGACTCGGACTCCGCTGAGTCTGACCGAGTCTAGTCAGGGTCGCCGAGTCTGCAAGACTTGACAGACTCACTGAGTGCCGAGCCTGGGACTCTATCGTCCCAACAAGGCATTAAAAGTGGAAAAAAAAAACATTTATTTATTGTTTTAACTTTCTCATTTTGTCTTTATATTGGCTTCTCATTTAGTCGATTTGAATTCTTAGTTTGTTGTAGCTTTATAACTTAAAAAAAAAAAAAGAGGGCTAAACGCTTTGACTCGGACCTATGAACCGGTGAGGCCACAAATGGGGGACCTCATCCCCAATGAGATTTGAACCTTGATGGCAAGAACAACAATGCAACAACTTAACCATCACAACATGCCACTATTGGCAATTGCAACTTTATAACTCATGTTTTAATAATTTATAAATTAGTTTCGTTTAGTTTTAATACTATTGTCTTTTTATCAAACATTTGCAAGAAGACAAAAAAAGAAATTTGTCTTGGGATATTTTACATAGATATATAATAAAAAATACATAAAAATAATAATAATAACAATATAAATATATCATTATTAATACATTACATAAATGATAAAGTTATATAATAAATTAATTAATATGTATTATAAATATCCATTACACTAATTACATAAAGTTAAAGATCTTATATTTTTATTTTGGAAATTATGACTGAGGGCCTAATGTAGATGTTACACAATTGAAGAATTGGAACATAGTCATTATTTTTTTTTTTTCATTTTTCATTTTTGCTTATGAAACAATTGTGTGGTATTTCTCAAGCAGTAATTGTCAACAAATCCCAATCCATCATTTGCCAATCAATCCTTATCCCAACCACACAACCTTAGCAAGTAGGTGAACCAAAGTGATGATCTTTGTAGCTTATCAACAAATAACCTATGTGCCATATTTTGATTTTCCTTTTCCTACAAAAAAAATAAAAAAATTTATAGAGCTTCTGGCAATCAGACTTTTGTTTTCAATTGCACTTTTTTCGTTTACATAATTCACTTGGGCACACCTAAGGCATGTGCATTGGGCAGACAAAGACCTAACCCAATTTGAGATCTAAAGTCAAACCAGTTTAATTCAGGTACATCTAGGGTTGTAGGCATGCCTAGTAACACAACTTAAAGAAGTTGGAGAAATTCAGCTGCTATATTGTCCAACCTTGGACTAGATTCTAGACTTTCTCATCAAGTCTCTTGGCCTGGATAAATTTATAAAATTTAGAGATCAGCTTGACATATTTTAAAAAATGACCATTATGAGAGGATGTAAATCTCTATAATGTAAAGTTATAGTGATCATGCTAGTCTCAGTGATAAGCTTGGTTAGAAAATCACTTTACAGCTTTATTTTTCTTAATATTCACGTAAGTCATTTTAGTGTTAGGGTTTGCAGGACGCTTGCACTAGGGTTTATGTTATTGCTTTTCTATAAAATGACCATTGCTCTTTTAGACTTTCAGTAATAGTGACAAGAAATATTCTCTCCCTTTCAAGTTTGTTGGCTAAATATTTTGCAAGTCACTAAGACTACAACTTGCAAAATGTGTGTTTTAGGCAGCAGTGTGTGAGATTACTCCTCTCAGCAATAGGGGAGGCTCCCTTCTTACCGCAGGTGGCTTCAAGTAGAACTGAACTGTAACACATATAGTTCGCCTTGCAACAGTAATATCGGTGGCTCGGTAATTGAATTAAGAACAATTGATCGAGACAACGATGAATTTATCTAAAGATGGAATGATACAAGAGCTCAAAGTCTCTTGTCCTTACCCCAAATAAGTACTATATTTATCAAATTTCCAATACTGAAGCCCAAAGTCTTCAGTCCTTGGAGTATTACAGCCACTACTCTCTATAGTAACCCCGATCTCCTTAAGCACAAAGTCTTCAGAAAACTTGGATTAAAGATGCCCCAGTGAAATAAACAAGTTAACTATTTAATTTGAATCGAGGATTAACAAATGCTACATAAGAAAACATTCATCAACTTTCAAGACAACAACTCAAAGTTTGTCAATCTCTATTCCTTTTATTCAGATGCTCAACTCTCTTACAATGAAACAAAGTCTTCATAAGATTAGAGCTTTGCCTATAGTTTACTTGCACACAACAAAAGATGATTATTTACAATGAACCCCCCTCCTTTTAAAGGAAAAGAGGAGAGAGAAAAGTGGAGAAGAAAGGGGAAACCCTTAACCACTTTGACTTATTCTATCCTTATCTCTAACTAACTAACTTTGACTTATTCAATGCTTATCAACAACTAACTAACTTTGACTTATTCAATGCTGCAGGACCTAATGTCTTTGCAACATGATTACATGAGGTCTACTTTGCACGTGATACTATCACATGCAATTACATATTATTGTGTAATCTGTCAAAGATTTTACACTTTTACAAAATGCATAATGAAAGTATCTAAGTGTCTGACAAGACACGACATCCGTTTGCATCATCCTCTGTCGGTCTTCATGTCGCTACTGGATGCCCGATGACTGATGTGTTCTGGTTGGCGAAAGCATCTCAAACCGCAAAATGAATCTGCATATTGCTTTGCATCATAATGGTGATTGCTGGGAAAAGCATCTTTGTACTTCTCTGTCTCAGTCTTGAAAGCATTCTATGCCAATCATCATTGTGTCTTCTATCCCTTTCTTTGGATGACTCCATCATATGGTGTTTCCTGCTTCATATGCTTTTACAACCTTGGAATGTGTAATCAGGATTTTGAAACTTAATCACATGTTGGGAAGAGCACCACATGTCGTATTTTGGGGAAGATCTCTTTTCTTTGCAATCGTATTGGAAGTACTTTGCTTCTTGCAACACGAACCTTCATTTGTTTGAGGACATAAAAGGACACAAAAAGGTGGGCTTTTTGACGGTTTTGCATATTGGACATTATGAAAGAGGTGGGTTTTTCAATCCATAATGCATATTGGGAAGAGCTTAGTATTTTGGAGGTACTGCACGTGTGCGGACAACAAACTTTGAGTTTGATAAAATGAATGCATTGACGCATATATGCATGAGCAAATGTTCAATATGCAAGGTGGGGTTTTTGGAATCATTTGCAGCTCATGAACAGACACGCTATGTGCATGGTGGGCTTTTTGGAAGCAAATGCATATGAAGATGAAAGTGAAAAGTGGGCTTTTGGCTACTTTTCATATTGGAAGTCTCAC
>MU227291.1:994640-1005574 GCA_018584345.1 Thuja plicata
CATATTGGAAGTCTCACACTTGTCTTTTCATCACGAGAATATGAAAAGTTGGGCTTTTCATTGCATTTCATATGGGATAGCACCTTGCATCTTTTCATGCAATTTGGGAAGGATCATCAAGAACGGGTTTTTTAATCCCGACGGCATATGAGAATAAATTGCATTCTCATATGCCACTTAGAGAAGATGAGAGAAGAAGAAAGCATAACATATGATGAGATTTTACAATTATCATTTTTGGGAGCGACTACGCATGAAGACACATCTTTTAAACATGTTACAACTTCATCCTCATAATTGTTCTCATAATGGGCATGATCACCGCTTGGTGTAGGGCAAATGTCTACAAGCTTTTCTTCTTTTTTTTATGAAGACAAGTTAATGATTTTAAATTTTTTGGAAAAGTCATGGCTGCAAATGGCCACTACATGTAGGATCAGGGAGCCTATGAGCACTAAATTTTGGAAATGAAGATACAACTTTTGAAGTTATTCGAACAACTTCTATGCAACATTGCATGGTATATCAGATGTTTTGCAAATTTCTTGAGCGGAAATCTGTTTATAGTTTTCAAGCTATTCAGAAAAATACTGTATGCTGCCAGCACATGATCACTGTGATATTGGTTTGAGGAAATAGATTTGTAATTTTCAACCATGTCCCATTACTCCTTTGAAGACTTGGAAATCTTCTACACAAATGCTCAGGATTTAAAACAGCCATCATCATGTTTGAAAATTTAAACAAAACCTCTTTGAAATGAACAAAAATGTTCATCCAAACCCTATCTGCAATGAAGTATGATGGAGAAAATCATAACAAACACGTTTTTTTAACAAAATGTCATTCTAAAACCCTAAGAATGACCATAAAAACCAGTAGAATGTGTGAAAAATCCATCAGAGATAAAAAACGACCCATAGAAGAATAAAAACGACTATCAAAAGTATAGTTACAGTCACGTTTTTCAGCAAAAACGGCCCAGAATAGTAAAAACAACCATCATAAAGCTGAAACCATCACGAAAAGCAAGGAAAAATGACCACTTTTTTCAACAAAACATCATAAAAATCTGTAAGCACATAACATTTCAACAAGAATGACCATAAGAAAATGAAACACAAAGACAGATGGAAAAACATGGGCGTGAAAATGTTTTATAAAATCGTTTGGAAGAAGAGAAGTCCCATTTAATAACCAATACTTCCAATCCGCAGTCTTAGGGCGTTGTTTTGACAAATGGTGAATTGCAAAAACAAATCACACTCCAAACTCCAGTTACGATTTATGAATGACGAATTTCTAGCCTCAACGTTTTTTAAAACATGACTCCCAACTCCATTTTCGGGTTTCTCCAACAATGATACAGGTCAAAAATGATATATTAAGGCAGGGATGACTTTATAAGACATGTTTACAAGCCGATTTGTCATAGACACGAGTTTTTGAGAATATAAAGGTTATACAACTTAGCACGCGCTTCAAGTTAAAATCCGCTCATAAGCTTTTAAATGATCGATATGCTAAGTGTAAGAAAATCGACACCTATAGACTTTAAACAATGCCGCAGACTTTGCATTTGAAAACACATGCATATTCATTGAAAAACGATGCCCAGTCTTTTACAAAAAATATGTATAACATATTAAAACGCATATTATATGCATATGCGATGAAAAGATAAAGAAAAAGTGGTCCGATAAACTTAGAGTCATCGGGCTTTTTAATAGCTTAACATTGCACATTACATATAACATGTGATATGTAAAATAAATAATAGTTTACATAATATATATTACATATAAATAATTTTATAATGATAAGTGCTTCAAAATTAAATCATCATTGTACGATTATTTATACATATTATACTATGCAATATATATTTATTTAAATAAGTGTCTTAATTTATTTACGAAAAATACTTAGAGCTTAAAGCCACGTTGAATTTAATCAGAATCACGATTAAATTTTCGTAGTGTCGTCTTAATTTTGTAAATTCAAAATTACAGACAACAAAGTTCTCCCTTATGTTCTTTCTTGGTTTCTTTTTTTGCATTGCTTTTGTGATAAGATAATTAACCACATCAAATGTTGATATTTTTCAGTGACAATGATAGCACACCTTGGTGTGGGTGGCATACAGACCATGGTTCTTTGACAGGTACTACTTGGTTTTCTGTGATCTTATATCTTTGAAGTATGTGTATTGATAGTATGAAGCTTACTTAAACATTACTATCAGGCTATGAAATTTTCCTAAACTTTTGAAAATCACATTGTAGTATGTGTTATCTAAGACCATAAAGTGAGAATCTTGTACAGTAAATTGATACAGTTTTGCAAGATTGGACCACTTGAATTAATGGAGCTTTGTGAATAAAATTAATTACTACTTGATTAAACTTATGTATGCCAAATAGTTTTAAAAACATTCCATCGAATAGGCTATTTGTAATTGTAAAGTTGATCTTAAGTTTCTAAAACAAGTACGTTTACATCATATTGGAGTAGCATGTATCTTCAATTTTTTTTCACTTCCCATTTCGTTTTTATTTCACAATATTGGAGGTACATTATGTACTTCTGTGTTATTTGAGATATGTACATCTCTGCATTCCCATTTGTCGTTTATTATCACTTGTGCAATTTTATATCAAGTTCAACAAAAATGAATATAGTTTTATATTTGAATTCAGCAGTTAGAGTTATACCAATGCTTCAGAATATAGTATAAATGTAAAACTATAGGTATTTTGGCTTGATCAAATTTATTTGTCTTAGTACTAATCTAGTTAACTACAATTTTTTTTGCCATACTTAGGTCTTACTTCTGCAATGTATATGAAAGGCGACTCAGAAGTAACTTGTCCTGATAATACTGCTGGGCTTTATATCAAAACCCGTACAAATGAAGTTGTCAAAGTAAGAGTTTTTGAACCCTATAAAAGATTTCAATCTTGAATTCTATCTATTCTGGAACCAATATTGTTTCTTGTAATATGACTAATTTGTTCCATTGCATATAAAATTTTAATTTGTACATACATTGTGTTCAAGAGCCGTAACATTATGTTGCTTTAGTTGTTTTAATACTGGGCAGTTTTTAATTCCTCTTTCTTTATTGGGCCACAGGATATTGACAAAGATTAAAACAAACACTCTAAACCCTCAATGTTCCGCTGGGTCACTTCGGTATAAAATTACAAGACAATAAGAATAAAAATAATTGTTACAAGCCCAAGAAAAATAAATGTTTGAAATGATCATGCACAAATATTTGTTTCTCTTGACATCTACCCTCCACTCCTCAGCAGTAAGATATGAAAAATAACCCTGGCATGCTCTAACTTCATACAATGTGGATATGTTTTCTTATTATCCCCATCCTGCAAGATCAACATTTAAAATCTACATTGAGATTAAGGTACGTTAGTTCATTGGAAATCATCATGCAAATATGTTTGATTTCACTCATGGATGGTTCTTATTTTAATTCAGTTTATAATCAAGGCCTAGATTTGTTCTTACTCGCATAAAATATTGCATCATAGGCAGTCAGCATAGGTATAGAAGAAATACCGTTTCAGGAATAATATGGCTTTCAAATGAAGTGCATAACTGATCATTTATTAATGCAAAAGGGTCAAACAATTCATAAAGGAATTGTGAAGAATTCAGTAGTGTTCCATAATATAGAAAAAGGGGACATTACAACTAGATATAAGCTCAACAGATATATCAAAGTCCTCCAATAGTTTGTCTTGAATAAATATATCGGCCCTAGCAAACATTAGAAATAATCCCTCAGACTTTCACCTTTTTATTTATTTATTTCTCCTAAGCTTTAATAATAGCTGACACAAATATTTCAATAAACTCAGAACTCCCGATGGTAGCAAAAATTATTTCATATACTAATCTTTAGAAGAGTCGATCACACACAAATACTTCTCCAGCCACAATATATGCGATAGATATATCTTGGGCCCAACACAATAATGTTTTAAATATTAGATGCTGCTGATAACATTTTGGATTTTATTTACGAAAGTCTTCAAAATATGATTGCCCTGTGAATATTAATGCACAACCTTATACTTCTCACGCCCAAAAATAAAATTCATATGCCCACTATGACGAATCAGCAAGGACCAATATTTAAGTATTTTGACTATTGTCAAAATATTTCACCATGCTAAATCACAAAGACTCAGATATAATGTAAATCTCCAAGCCGATGCAAATATAATATTCAAAACAAACTCATTGCATTGGCTCTTAAAATAATCTTCGCAACACTTAGCAAATTGAGATTGCAACAACATTAATTTCAGAGGCAATAATAATACCTGTCTGAATCATTTATTGATCCAAATTTGGTACTAGTGTGAGCTCCGTCGTGAATCCACTCTTGAGAAGAACTAGGGTTTCGTCCAGCCCTTCTGATAATTCGCTGAAGGTTTGCATCCTCAGAGATTCAGCTAATGCAAAGCATTAGATAAATTTATCAAATCCAATAACATCTGAACATATCAAGTGCATTGCATACCACTCCTTTTCTAACAATTTGGTGAACGTTTTAGAATTTTCCCCATCAAGTAGCTTCTGCAATAAGCTGGATGGCTTATTAAATAAAGTGACTTTTAATAGTATTTATTTTAATTAAATTAATTAAAATAAAGTCATCCCTTTTTTTAATATTTTATTTATCTGGACAACTTTAGATTAATTAATTCACCAAAATCTGGGGACATTACACAAGGAGTTGGGGTAGAAAAGGCCACAATTGAGCCAAAACATCCTTAATGACAAGCCATCTAGGAACAATGATAGCTAAAATTTCTTCATTCAGAATATCAGGAGACCATTTTACTACCCTAAGGACAACATTACCCACATTCCATTATTGTTTTATCAAAAGTTAAAACACACTCTTGCATAGCGTGGGCTCTAAAGGACATGACAAAAAACCGTTTTTGAATCATGTGCAAAAAAGTGATGTGAATACCCAAATTTTTCCTAAACCCTATGCAGCCACTCATCGAGAAACTTGCACACAGGGAGCTTATCGTTATCTAAAGCAACAAAGAACACTAACATTTTTCAGTGTTTGTTCTTTATTTAATGCCTCAAGCGTGTTACCATTCAGAATAGCAACCACTGTATTAGGGCCGGAGGAGGAGCACTTACCTTTCTCGCCTCCTGCTTCTCCACTTTCATGGGACACTCCATCCTTGCTCACATCAAAATTTATCGTGTGGAATCCAATCACAGCTCTCCTCGGACATAACCTCTTTGAAGGTTTTATTACTTGCCATACCATTGGTTAGTTCCTTGTGTACCTTGGGTTTTTCCCCCAAGGTACCAACTTGCTTGGGCATTAAACGCCCTGACCAGACACCACAACTCGGCAAGCTGTTAACAATTCAAAAACTTTTAAAACATAAAAGTCACCTAAATGTAGCACAGGAAAAGTAATATGAAACATAAACAAACAAAGCACAAACAAAGCGATTCCCAAAGCCTCCCTTAGAACCATGAATGATACCCAGGCCAGCCAAAGTGTACCCAAACATACCATACAAAGATTTTCTTCGCTGTAGAACCAAAAATCTGTACCCATATTCAATCCCGTACCAAAAACCGCAACTTAGACTTGAGCTATTTTGTAAACTTCAAAAGGTTGGCAAGGTTAAAGATCTGCTATCCTTATTTATAAAAGTTCTTTTACTATAATTTAAATTTTCTGAAAAGGAAAAACAAATTGGATGTGGGCTTTCTGGTTCTATAAAATACAATGTTTGAACTCCTTGTAGTTGTGATGTCCATATGTATTTTACTTGCTGTTTCTGATGCTCAATAGATTCTTTGGTTATAATATCACAAAATTCCTATAGATCAGGCCATGTATATGCACATGTTTATGCAAGGCGTTTTGAACAATTGTTATCCCTCTTTATTTATTCTTCCTCAGATTCATCTCATGCATGCTTTATCCAGATTACAAGAATGATATGATCTTCCTTGTTTTACTCTGACTGCAAGAATTATTTTTCTATCTTGTATCAAGGTCGATGAACATTGGAAGGTCTAGGGGGAAGAAAATGATGTGACTAATAAGTAGTAAGTTATTTTTTATTGTTAACTTTAAAAAGCCCCCTTTTTCAGGTATCTTATGGAGAAAATAATATAGCCTATCAAGTTGGAGAAGCTACAGAGATACTCTCCAATGGCTTGTTTCATGCAACTCCGCACTGTGTCAAGGTATTTATCAAAGTAAATTTAACTTGTGATGTGATCATTTTTACCACAAAGAGAAACAGCATACTCTGGATGTGTGGATGAAATCTTTCTATGAATGATCTTTAGTTGACACATCCTATCTTTTCAGTAACTAACTTTTTTTCAATCTTAAAAACAATGTTTTCCTTTTGCAAAAGCAAGTCTGTTGTTTTGAATTAAAGTTATGTGTCAAATGTTACCATAGAGTGAAGAAGAAGACACTTCTCTCAGAAGTCAGAGGCGTTGGGTTTAATAAATTCATATTATATTGATTGATGAAAAGAGAGAATGTTTTTGATGATGTTTAGGTAGTTTCCCTATATGGTGCTAACCAAATTTCTGTCATGTTAATTTCAGTGCAAGTGCGAACATGTTGCTGTTTCTCTTAAACAATTGACAGACAATGTTAAGTTGTGTGAATAACATCCAGCTGCACGATCCTTGGAAACTTTGTCAGTAAACACTTAAGAGACATATAGCCCCACAAACTAAGCTGATATCGTCCCACATAATGTAGAAAACAAATCAGAAAAGGTGTCCAGCATTTGTATCTTGTTATGCTATTCAAGCCTTTGGAGAAAAGATGGATTATACACATATCTAATCAAGTAGCAGAATCTACCAAGAGAAGAAACTTCTTAGGAAGATCAATAGTTTATGGATATGCATCATTCTCTCAATTTTCTTGAAAGCATCTCAAGTTGTGGTTACTTGCTATCAACACAACTGTAATATTAATTAACTATTTTATTTATGTGTACCTTGGCACATACCCTTACAGGCTTACAGCATCTATACATGTGAGCTATTGTTCTCTGATCAACAAATCTTCTCCAAACTATTGTTCAGCATAATAAATATATTTCAATGTGCTTTCCAGTTTTCTCAATCACAAGGATGTTGTAATGTCCCTAGCTAATTTTGCAATGATATACAATGAAATACTTCCAAAGATTAAACAATAATGCTTGCAACAAACTGAATTTCTATTTCAAACTGGAATCTGAATACAAACAA
Organism: Thuja plicata; assembly: GCA_018584345.1. Classification (NCBI taxonomy): domain Eukaryota; kingdom Viridiplantae; phylum Streptophyta; class Pinopsida; order Cupressales; family Cupressaceae; genus Thuja; species Thuja plicata. The sequence continues at coordinate 1,001,943 of MU227291.1, forward strand.
CTGTAATATATTTATTAAAACCAGTTACATATAATGTTTGCATCCATCTTGGGAGTCGCAGATGATGATGTCTTTGTTGCAAATTGGATTGAAGGGAGTTCTTGATGATGGGATGCTGATGAAGTTATTTTTCTTCTTTGTTCTTAGTGACCTTGTAATTGCTCCAGTTTACCACCACAGTGATGCCTCAAAATTAAGAGGCCACTGTATCTGAACTGAGAATAATTCACAGGGATCTGGTATTATCGGGCTTGTTATGAGTTGGTCATCTCAATGTTGATTCATCTCAAGAAGGTGAACTTGTTCATTTCTTTCAAGAGGTGTTGCATTAGGCATTGGCATCATTGCTCCAGTTGTTCGTGATTCATGGTTACAAAGTTCCCTGTGAACATGCAAGGTACTGCAAGCTGCTGAAAAAGGTAGCTATTTTGCGGAGCCGGTAAATGGTTTCATCTAAAAGGTTGCATTGTCGGCTAGTTTTAATTAGGTAGGTTTTCTTTGTTTTTAATAAGTGCGTTTGCACACGTTTGCTTTTTTTAACTAGGTTTGCTTTGCGTTAGTCGCGTCATCCTTTTTGTCGTTTTGTCTTTGATGATTGACTTTGTAGCCCTATGGATACTAAGGCACTTGGGTATTTTGGATTCTACATTCGTTGTTGTTTCTAAGAACAAACGAGCTATGTTCCCCAGTCAGAGACAACTGTTTTCCTCAATTTTGTATTCGCAAAATTGGGGCAACCCTACGGAAAATTTCGTAGGATAAACTCTCTAAGGCATTTATCTTAGCTGTTTTGTTTGATTTTGGTCGTGTTTTCACCCTAGGATTGTGGTATTTTAAATTCTGCTCGTTTTGTGGCATTTTTCTTGCATATGCAGTCGGGATTAAAAAACCCGTCCAAAAATTTGCTTTACCCAACAAGAGCAAGTTACTTCCCCATCATGTTATTGCAAGCTAAAAGCCCACCTCCAGGTGTTTAAAATATACTTTTCACGCTTTTACCAAGGCTGCAAATGGACTTAAAATTCCCATTTATATGCATTAAGAGCCTTCCAGATAACTTGTAGTGGGACATAAAAACTCCACCTATGAGTAAATGGACTTCCTTTTTGTATATATGTGCATATTCACTCCATTTATGTGCTCCAAACTTGCTCTTTGCATATGTGCAGTGCTCTCAGAAAAGCCCGTTTTTTAGTTTTTCCCTCATTTAAAGAGTCGATTTTGCCCAAAAGGGTATGAAAAGGTGCGTACCACCTTATTGTAAAAAGAGAAGAAATCTGTAGAGGTCCAACTAAAACCAATTAGAGATTCTTGGATTGAAATTGGTGTATCTATTGTTTTCGATGGATGGAAAGATTGCAAAAACTGTCCATTGATAAATGTTATTGCAGTGTCCCCCTAGGAGGCAATATTTTTTAGGGCGGTTGATTGTGAAGGGGAAGTCAAAGATGTAGAGTTCATTTCCAGGATTTTCATTGAATGCGTAGAGATGGTGGGTAATGAAAATGTGGTCCAAGTAACTATGGACAATGCAAAAGTTTGCATAGCTACAGGTGCTTTGGTTGAGGCAAGATATGAGCACATTTTTTGGACACCGTGCACTGTACACTCCCGCAGTTTGGTGATGCAAGAAATTGGCACCCAAATAGAGTGGGTGAAAGAAATATACTAAGAGGCCGAGGAGATCTAGATGTTTGTGACGAACAACCATGTCACAAGCAATTTTTAGAAATTTCTCAAGATTGGAATTGTTGAAGGTAAATTTAATATATTTAGTTTCATTTATATCATGTGTGACATAATTGAATAAAATATTATTTTGTCTTATTTACATATTTTAAATGTGTTATTAACTTACTATTAACATGTTCTTAGGTTGTTGAGACCCAATTTGCATCTCATACAATTGTTCTGAGACGACTTATGAAGGTGCATTGGGTCAAATGGTTATTAGCAACCAATGGGGTATATGGAAGCAGTCAAATTCAGAGAGGGCCCAAAAGGTCAAGTCATTGATCTTAGATGACGAGTCGTGGGTTTGTGTGGAATATGTGTTTGAATTCATCAAACCTATCATGTCTATGCTTCAATTTGCTGATATAGATGCACCATGCTTAGGGGATGTCTATGATAGCATGGACACTGTTGATGGCTAAAATTGCTTTTAGACATACAGCCTATGGGAAGCTCAGTCAATGGGGGACCTTATGCAACTTCACTGAGCAACCTTTGGTATTTTAGAAGTCGGCTCTTCATTTTTTTTGAAAGGGAAAAGGGTAAGAGCGCTATTAATCTACTAAATGGTAATGCGCCAAGCTTTTAAGAACATTAAAGAAATGAATGCACAGGTTATCTCAGGATATAAGATCTCGAGGCAACTCCATGGCACATATGCATTTAGGCCCAGTCACAGATATATGAAAACCTTCAAATATATGACAAAGTGAACCATACAATAGCACTCACATAACAAAAAAGCTTAAAGCATAATCTACTCAGTGAAACTCAAAGACGAGTACTCTAAAGTCAGAATCGATATATAATTAGCACATAAACCATACATGAACAATGAATCTTCAATAAACCAAAGGGCTGAAAGCACGATTGACTGTATTTTATGATTCAATTGCACTATACAACTTAAGGCTACAAAAAAAATGGTTATTTTAATGTGTCTATGAGAGTCCTCTCTTATCCAAAAAGTCCCTCGTACATTACAACATTTTGCATTATATGATTGCTAAGAAACAACCTGATTTTCTTTAACAGAAAGCAGTTTCAAAAATTGCGCCATGTGTCTCACTCCGCAAGGCTGAGAAGTTACGATCTCCATCATTCACTTTGAAAAATAGACAACTGGCGTTTGGTCTGTTAACAGGATTAGATTCTCCATTGTTTTGCTCAACCATTGCTCCTTTGCAATCATCGCATCAGTTTCATTAGTAACCGTGTCTGAACTGAAAAAGAACTAAGCTCGCGAGTGTGAGACATGTGGATTCCTTTCGCCTTAGTCAGGGGATGACACATGGAAGCCGGGCACAAAAGCTGCTTCAAAAAGGAAGTTGAACTCTCTCAAAAGCCCACGAGACGACTGTTGGCTAAATATTTTGCAAGTCACTAAGACTACAACTTGCAAAACGTGTGTTTTAGGCAGCAGTATGTGAGATTTCTCTCTCCTCTCAGCAATAGGAGAGGCTCCCTTCTTACCATAGGTGGCTTCAAGTAGAACTGAACTGTAGCACATACAGTTCACCTTGCAACAGTAATGCCGGTGACTCGATGATTGACGTAAGAACAATCAAACGAGGCAGCAGTTGATTTATCTAAAGACGAGGTGATACAATGAGCTCAAAGTCTCCTGTCCTCACCTCGAATCAATAATCTAATCTATTTATCCAATACTGAAGCTCAAAGTCTTCAGTCCTTGGAGTATATCAGCCACTAATCTCTATAGTAATCTCAATTCCCTGAAGCACAAAGTCTTCAGAAAACTTAAAATAAAGAGGCTCAAATGATTTAAACAAAGAAACTATCTTGATTTGAACAAGGATCAATAAGTGCAACATAAGAATACATATATTGATTTTCAAAATGACAACACAAAGTCTGTCAATCTTTCTTCCTTTATTTCA
>MU227291.1:1011440-1029226 GCA_018584345.1 Thuja plicata
ACAAGACGCAAAACAAAGAGAAAAAGAGAAAAACAAGAAAGGACTTGACGTTTAGTTAGAAGAAAGAACAATCAAAATCAAGGGATGACTGATTCCATTGAAAAATATTCCTTCCATAACATCGACATGCTTAGAGAAAAACTTCTAGCAATCAACTGAGAATTGCGTAGGGTTGCCCCAATTTTGGGGAATGCAAAATTGAGGACAACAACGACCATGTGTAACTTTACGCAGCGCTCGAGCCCACTAACAAAAAGGTATTGTGGTTAGCGCTTCGACCGACACATGGCGATGGCAGCCGGGTGCAAAAGATGCTTCAAAAAGGAAGTTGAACTCTCTCAAAAGCCCGCGAGACAACCATGGGTAACTTTACAGAGCGCTCGGGTCCACTAACAAAAAGGTATTGTGGTTAGTGTTTCGACCGACATGTGGCGCTCAAGCGTAACTTTCAGCGAAGAGAAGAGAAAGCTCAACCCAAAATGCACGCCATATCGATAAATGGAAAGCGCGCATTAATAAATGGAAAGCACGCACTGCTCCTTAAGAAAAATCACCGCGAAGAGGAAAAATGAAGCGACAACAAAGCTCTTCTTAGCGGAATGGTGAATTTTTATTCACAAACACGATGTTGGAGAAAATAAAATTGGTAATACAAAAGAGAGAGAATGATCTTGAAGGTACCTTTTACAAAAGGGTGGAAGCAATCGTTCTTCATTGTTGGAACAAGATGACCATGCTATTGCACCTCCTCGCATATGCCCTATTGCTGAAGTACTATATTAATTCTGTACTTTCTATCCTAGGGAGAGTACCACCATATAAAAATTCTGAAGTTGCTAATGGGTACAAGAAGGCATTTAGTAGACTCTTCAAAGATCCAGAAGTGGAGACAAGTGTTAGGCAAGAATTTGGATTGTTTAACTTAGGAAGAAATCATACCCCTTGTGTTGTCAAAGAGCAATTTAAAATGGATGCTGCTACATGGTGGTACGTCCATGGTCAAAATTATATGTGCCTCCAACCTCTTGCAATCAAGATCCTCTCACAAGTAAGTTTTTTTTTTGCCAAAGACCAATCCAATGGATGCTACTATATGGTGGTACGTCCATGGTCAAAATTATATGTGCCTCCAACCTCTTGCAATCAAGATCCTCTCACAAGTAAGTTTTTTTTTGTTTTTTTTGCCAATTGTATTGTAGAATTTAACACTTAACATTCTTGACTTTTTTATTTTTTATTTTGTTGGTTTTCTCTCCTGGTTGCAAGCTCTTCTGGCACTGAATGGAATTGGAGTACATACTCCTTTATCCACTCAATGAAGCGTAACTAGTTGGCTGCAAAAAGAGCTGTAGACTTGGTGTGTATTCATTCCAATTTGCGTCTTTTGTCACGTAAGGATCCCCAATGCAAGCAGGGGCAGCAAAGCTTTGGGATGTAGCACCTGAGTCTGCTGACTTGGATGCAACCATTCAAGATCTTGCTAGAGCCATTATGGATAATGTGGATGATGATGATGATGATGACATACCACATGGTGCATCTAGTGCGAGTGGAACCACTTTGGGTTCAAATGATGATGATGATGATTTTGAACTTGTAGTCGCTGAAAATCCATTTGACGATGATTTTTTTGATAATCCTTTTGATGATTGATGAACATTGAGTCATGTTCATGAACTACATTTTGTAATTTAGTAACTGTAATGATTTTCATTGGAATCGTGAACATAGACATACATGATATCATTGATATGACGTATTTGAATATTTTTCAACTATCAATTGGCATTTGGCATTGATCAATGAACATGTATCATACCATGAAATGATTTAGTTTTACAATTCTGTATATTCTCTTATTTTTTTTATTTACACACACACACACACATGTACCCAAACACACCCAAACCCCTAAAAATATTTTTCACGCATCGACGTACCGGATTCGTGTACCCACATCCGTCCCCACACCCGAACAGGTAACTTAGATCCAATTGTTGTCATCAAAATATACCATGAAAACTCTATGATCAGCCAAGTAGGACAGCCATCTATCAACACTGTTGTATGAGGTAGGAACCAGTGGCTTAAGACTGGAATACTTCTGCCCTCATGGTCATCTCCATACCATAAACCATATTCCATCTGAAATCCAGCATATGCCACTCAAAATCAAGTACCTTTATGGCATGACCTTCATACCTTGGATCATATACCAGCTTCAGCTTCACACGTCTATGTACATACCAATCATCAGGAAATACCTCCATGACATGTGTCACAAGTCCCGAAATTGGGGTGCCCTCATATCCCACCAAGGAAACTTCCTTATGATTGGGTTGTGTCTCAACACATGTAGACTCCTCAAACTTCTCAAGGATGGCTAAATGCCCAACCAAATCTGAATCATTTAGGTCTCCCTTTACATGTGTAGATATAACACTAGTGGTTGATCCACCGAGTGTGTGCTCAACTATCTTATCTTGAACTATGATTTGGGCCCTCAATGGGCTCTCAGAAAGAGGAAATCATTAACCTCATGATGTACACTAGATACCCCAATATAATTTTCCAAATCATACCTGGGTTTGCACAAATCAATATGATCTTCTTTCTTCCCTGTCTCAGTAGGCTCATCCCGTGTATTCTCCATCTCCATGTCTTCTTGATCCTTGTCAACATACGGAATCATCTAAGTGGGAAATGCAAGAACCTTCATATGATGTTTTGGAACAATGGTCCAAATCATAAGTCTCTTATATGCTATCAAGTTCCTTGATCACTTCCTTGATATCCTCAATGCTTGCTTTCTTCTCCCACTCCTTGAAATGATTAATGACATCAATTTGATTTTTCGCTTCTTGTAGGACCACTTGTGTAGTCTTCAAAGTCACCTTAATATTCATAATCTTGAAGGTAAGATTGTCAACTTCTTCTTTCCCATACAAAGTTTCTGAATAATTTTTTGCAAGATTGATGACGTGGTCTCGACCTGAGAGAAGATGTAAATAATCTGGTCTCATTGTTTTCATAGCTTCCTTGATCTCTTGGAAATGAGAAGATTCTTCTTCAAATCATTCTTGTCTTTTCTCAAGTTGAACCTTCCAAAGATTATCTTCAACCATCTTACGATGTTATCAAAATGTGTTAGTGCTGCAACAATCTTATCTTCATTGAGCTTCAATTGGTTCTCCAATTTATGTGACTTACCAATCTTATGAACAACATCTGCTTCAAGTGATGAATTATTTGAGTAGTCTTGAAGAACTTGACTCTCACAATCAACTGCCTCTATGATATCTTCTTTGCACATTTGCTGATTTAGCACTAGGGAAGCATTAAGATCACACAGAATCATCAAGGGAAACCAGCATTTCATCGGTTTTATCAAGCATAATGTCCAAGTTACGCACAAAGAAACTCGTGCAATCTTTACCTGAAACAATGATTGTTTTTTTCTCCTTAAAGCCCATTATGTCAATCTTTTGTAGCCTATCTTCCTCATGGTACCTACTTCCTTAATGTTCTCATCTTTACTCAAGTAAGGCTTCAATTTTGCCTCACATTGTTTGAATACACTGTTGACCAATCCATATGTAGTAGTAGAAGGAACCCATTCTTGTTTGCAAACAGTCAAGCATAGATAAGATAGACTGGGAGATAATATCACTCTAATTGATAGTTAGAACCATAATATTCTTCATCGCTGAAATGACCTCTATATAATGATATCCCCTGATTGTGACCAAGAAATGATGAAACATGTCATAGATCTGATCTTGCAACTCCAAGTTCAACAAAGGGTTACTTGCTCTCATTTCTGCGAAGCTTTTCAATATGGAAACCTTGCTTGAATAATGAACAATACTGATGTCATCAAGATCTTGAAAGCTATCTACAATCAGGTGCAATAATTCCTTCATGGTGTCATTGTCATAGGGAACTAGAGGCACCAAAATTCTCATGACCTCACTTAAGCATGAAGTTACCTTCAGCTTGATCTCGTTAATAGGATACCTCAACAACCTTTGTTGTCTTAAAGAGTTCACTACTGGGACAAGAGCTAGCTGCAATGAGTTTGAAGGTGAACCCTCTACTAAGCATAAGTATCCTTCTAATTCATTAAGGGTGTTGATGTCGAATACTTAGCTTTATGCCTGCTTCTTGTAGTACTTTACCCAACCACTGCTTATCCTTTGATGAAATGCTTCGAACTAAAAATCAACACTCCGAATCTTCCCGAAAGGCTGGCAAGATCACCAGCTCTGATACCACTGTGATGTCTGTAGCTAATTTTGCAACGAAATCCAATGAAATACTTGCAAAGAATTGAACAGTAATGCTTGCACCAAACTGAATTTCTATTTCAATCTGGAATCTAAATACAAACAACTGTAATATATTTATTCAAACCAGTTAAATCAAATGTTTGCACTTGTTCTACAATCGGTGCATCCTTGTTAGGAGTTGCGGATGACGACGTCTCTGCTACAAATTGGATTGAAGGGAGTTCCTGACGATGGGGTGTTGATGAAGTTATTCTTTAGTTCTTAGTGACCTTTCAATTGCCTTAGTTCACTACCACGATGATGCCTCAAGCCTGAGAGGCCACTCTATCCAAACTGAGAATAATTCATAGGGATCTGATATTATCGGACCTGTTATGAGTTTGTCATCTCAATGTATGAATTGCTTCTTCTGCAGAGATGTTCTCAGGTGGCACGACTCCAATTTGGATCACTTCCTAGTGATCTTCGATGCTCCTTAGATTACTGCTCAGAGATTTATTGAGCTTCTATATATTGATTCCTGATGTGTGATGCTGTGCAATATTGGTGCGCCAAGTTCATAAATTAATTGCATTCCCTTGAGGCTGAAAATTCTGTAGTGGACCAGTGAATGTTTTCCTTTTCTTCTCTGATCTATGCTTGCGGTACAATCTTGCCTCTACCTCACGTAGTCATACTAGTCAACTCTGCTATAATAGTTCTTTGACCTCCATCTTGTTGTTGCTTCAGTATCTGTAGACCAAGCTCCCACGGTTGTGACCCACTGTTCCTAATGCCGCATTGATCAATCCAAAAATTCATGTATATGTTGAACACTTTGACCCTTCTCCATTGATCTTCTTTAATGATCACTCTTTATATATACATCTCCGTCGCAAAGTTATCTTTCTCGCTAGTGGTCCAATTTCCTTGTCTTATGTGGATCGTAGTAGGTTTCAATACACAAGGTTATGTTCAAACAGCTCTACTCCTGATCAGTCAATAAAACTATGCCACTTTTGAAAGGTTGATGGATGTCGCAAGTCTATTCTTAAATCAGGATGAGATCTTGGTAACACTAGCTTGGTCTAGCAATTGCATTTGTGGGAGGCCAACATTAGCTGCGGAATATCATTGATGAATTCCACAGCATAATTCGCCCTGGATGATGAAGATAGGATCTGCTATTAGATGATTGATTGTGTAGATATCTTCAACTCAGGTAATGAATCATTCATCCTGGTAGTTGCTGATTCCTTTGACCTCTGGATCTCTCTGCAAAAGTGCGGGAATTTCATAAATCTGCAAATTCATCTCTGTAGGAGACCTCATGAATTTGGAGACTAGGGTGGGGTTGTCACCAAAAATCCTGGAAGAATCAGCTCGCCAAGCTTGCTGGCAGGAAATAAGATCAAATCCAAAACTTACATGATTGATTGCTTCCACAAGCTCTCCTGTTATGCTACCTTAATAGAGCCTTTCCCTCCAAGATATTTAAATTTCAATTGGGTCCCTTAGGCGGGAAAATAAATAAAGTGGCCTCAAATATTGTTTTGTTTTTAAATTCATCGGGCCCTTAATTAAATAATATTATTAATTCTCTTTTGTCAATGGAGGGGACATTACAGATGTTTGGTTGATGGAAAAATAGACACTCTAAATTGTAAGCCCAGTCCACAAAGTAAACGTAAAAAAATGGTATCTAATATGATGCCGATAAACAGAGTTCAACCCACAGACAAATACTGATAAAGGGGGATCCTATTATGTATCATGTACAAGGTGTTCATATTAGGCATCATCTTTTGTATGTCTAAGGAATTTAATTATTAAGAAAAATATAATCAGTAGTTAGGAATCTTGTGACCCATGTTAAGTTTTAGAGGAAAATACTGAGACCATTTTAAGGCCAATTGGTCAATGCATGTTGGTCAGACATTCTTATTTTTTAACTGTTGCTGGTTGAAGGTGTCAAGTTTTCCTTCACTTTATCTTCGATACATTTTTTTTTGTCTTGATCAGTGTTTTGATTAGTTGATAATTGTTCAGACAGCCAAAGGAGACAAAGCAAGTGGCATAGAGCGCAATACATTTGCATTGTTTATGCAGCCTAATTGGTATGTGGGTTCTTTCATATATTACATAACAATAGAATTTTTTCTTCCAAGTTTGTTCATCTTGTATTTTAGTGATTGTCAGTGCAGTTTTGTGAATGTTCTTAGGGTAAAAATATTTGGAATTGTTGTCTTATTCAGGGTTTCATTTCTCAGTAATGTGATCTCTCAATTATATCTTCGCTAGCATTATATTACAGATGTATTTCCTTTAGTGACTCAAGCCATTTTTTTATTAATGGCTTTGTTAACTTCAACGCGAATGACATAATGGACAACTAGCTTACTTTGTAACGGGAATCTGATAATTCATTTTATGACATTTGGTTTTTTGTGCAAGACATTTTTGAATTCAGATGCAGGTACATTCATTGTCTAGAACATGATATAGAACCAGTAGAAATGTATAGAAAGAAGTCCATGCAAGCACAAATGTATACTACTATAACTAATATTAGCTATAATTTGTTTCTATAGAGAAATTCTTTGTTAACTCAATTTTATATTTAAATGTCCATCCCTGATCTCCACTACTAAAACTTAAACTAAGTCATGTTCCTCTATTAATAAATATTATTCCAAGATCGACTATTAAACATTAAATCATAAGCAAATGAATAAATTAACAAATTTTAATAAACTCATACCACATTGAAGTGATACTAGCTTTTGAAGTGGAGAAGCTGTTTGACAGAAGAAGGCCCCAAGTGCATTAATGAAGATGGCACCTTGAAATCTTACAATACCTCACAATCTCTTGACAACATAAATCATAAGAATTCTCAGAAGAAAAAAGAGAACTAAGTACAACCTTAAAGACAATGGATGGAGAACCTCTATTTTCTAAAGGTAAAATGAAAAGTTATGCATATGACTCCAAGCGTCTATATTTGCTAATTTGTATTGGTTTGTGCCCATGTGGCCTATTTTTCATGGCAAGAGCTGTGCACGTGTGTAAAAGAAAGGAGCCACACTCCAATCTTCATTATAAAGACAATAGTGATACCTAAGAAAGGATTTATCCTCCAAGAAATCTTAGCTAAAAGACATAAACAGGTATAGGATAATCTAATTAAAAAAATAAATACATGAATGAAATTCTCACCATCTCTCAAGGACAAAAACTTCTTAAATGTAAGAAAAGTCCATACACAAAAGGACAAAATGTTTGGGATACTCTCCTTGATTCAAGAGTACATGTGCTTGAATAACCACACCCATTATCTCATTGACAATTTCACAATCCCAACTGGATGATATTTATACCATTACATGGCCAATTTGATTTTTTACATTCATCTCCTAGAATATTGTTGCACCATTGTTTGAAATGGTGATATTTTTGTTAGTGTGGATAAGCATCCTTTCTAAGCCTCGTTTGCTCTAATATCAGTCTTCAAGTAATATCTCTTCTCACTCATTCTTTTGACTTGTTCCGTAGTTCTTTTCCACCTGTCACTATTATGCTTGTTGGTGAAATATGATTGCACCTATTATATTAGGTTTATTTAGGTAGTAGCTTATATCCCTCCCCCCCCCTGTTTTTTTTAAATGTTAGCATCAACTACAAATGAGATGCATGACAACTTCCTTTCCACTTTCTGATCGCCTAGATCCCAGAAAGGGCAAGGCAGGAGCATGCGGTTTTCAGGATCACAAATAACTGAAAGGAAATTGTTGAAGGAAAGCATCAGGTAGAATGCTGGCCAATACCACTTATTCAGAGGGATGCATTGTAATATTGAAAAGAGTGAACATCCACTTTTTCAATGAGAATACAGTGGAACTTCCACTTTTCAGTGAGAAATCTTATTCAAATTTGAAGTGTAAAACAGGCTCCTTCCACTTTTCCAGTTGTGGGCAATCACAATAAACCACTTATTTAGTTGGGTAAGTACATTAGCAATAACCGAAGCAACTCATCGGTGGTGCTAGCATCCAATGTTACAATATTGAGCACATGTAAACAATTGCTTTTGGCAGTATGACCATCTGTAGCATTTCAATGTTAGCACATAGCAATGAAAACCATCAAATAAGAGGATTAGCTGCTGTAAATGGGTGTTGATGTAAGCAATCTGCTGTTACTCTCCAAAATGATGCCAAATCACAAGATAATCAAGATGGTTCAAATGCACAACAAGACAATACCCTGGATAAGTGATAATAATGATTGTTGCAGCTCTGATTTACTTGTTTTCTGTTGTATATATGTGAAATCGGATTGAGATCAGCATTGGTGAAGTTTTGGAAACTCTGGAAAGATGAACATTCACATTTAGCACTCCAACAGCGGCCCAAAATGATATACTATACCTCCACCAATAAGCTTCCAACTCACTCCAAATCATTTGGAAGGTGAGATGTTTAAATCTGGAAATGCATTTTAAAAAAGAGTAGGCTTGTCCAATCCCTGAATCAACAAGTACAACCAACCCAGAAAATTGTAATGGCCCCCCTCAAGGCCAAGCTAGCATAAAAAAGTACAATAACAACCAACTTCTAGAATACTTGGTGCCCACAACCATCAAGGAAATCACCTCTATAGGCAGCACTTGGATGTTTAAGCTCTCATGCAATGCTTCAGTACACACTGGTACATGGTACAACCCAATCTTTGAATACAATAAAGAATTAACAGCTTTGAATCTCTCCCTAAAAGATACTGCCTCCGAAGAATCAATTGATACACTTGCACAAACTGTAGTTAGATGATGAAAAGGGTTTTTCCAACCAAAAGGATGGTAGGATCTGCTATAGAAAGAGGTATGGCCAAGAAGAAATAAACCCTTCAACTTCAACTCCCTTAATGTAATGTCCCCAAATTGATAGAGAATAAATTAATTAAGTTAATTAATTAATTGGTCCCTATTTAAAAGAGATATTATTAAGGACCTTTAATTAATTAATGGGGGGCCCATTTTTATTTAATTGTTGTCCGTAGGTGTTTACCAGGCCGACGTTCTTTTGTTAACCCTCAGGAGTTTCCCCGAAGGGGTATTTATACCCGATATGTAGGTAAAGTTGTTAGGATATATGTTAAGTTTTGATATTTTATCTGTAATTGTGAATTCCAGTTGGAATTCTACTAGTGGCCATTTCGGAGGTGACAGACCCTCCCTATTTGGTACTTTGCAGTTTCGGTGGGAATAACTCCTCACCCTATTCTGCTCTGCTTTCCATTCGAGATTTGTAATCTAGAGTATTATCGTTATTCAATCTACTTTTGTTGCGTCGCTTGTTGTGGCTATCTGGTGCTATCATTCTCTTGCATTTACATCATTGTGTTTCCAGTATTCGAAGGCAATACCTTTCCGACGTCCTACCACCAATAAAGTAAGGAAACACATCGTACGGCCCCATACTGTACAACCCACAACACATACCGTACGACATACCTATTGTACGACTTGCATACAATACAACCTACACCGTACGACCATCACATTTGCCAGAATCTTCTCTACTGTACGAACTTGTCACTCTACCGTACAGTCACTCTTACCACAAACCTACCGTACGACCTATACTTGCATACATTCTCTCTCTCTCTCTCTCTCTCTCTCTCTCTCTCTCGTATGCTACTCTCGGAGTGGGAACATTACAGTGGTATCAGAGCTGGTGATCTTGCTAGCCTGTCAAGAGAATCATGGTACCGAGCGATGGATTAAAAGATCTGTTGAGGAAAATGGTGCCTAGTGATAGATTAAAAGATGCCTTGAGGGAGTTAAGAACAAGTTAGCAGAAGCTCTGCCCGACCCTCACAAGAAGGAACCAGCAGATGGAGGAGAAACAGGAATTGGACAAGCCCACTTTGGTTGAGTCATTGAAGCAAATCAAGCAGGATTGGGTGATTGGTGGTTGGGAGAGGGACATGTCTCTGAAAGATTATATAGAATTGCGAATGAAGTATCCATCGTCTAGGCATCATAGTCTGAAGCGGGAGATTGACAAGTGGTTAACGGATGAAGTCAGTTCCACAACTTTACTACAACCACAGAAGGATATTAACAAGCAAGAAATTATAATTGTCCCTTCAAGTGGAGAGCAACTAAAACCTCAAGACAACCAGAAGGTTGAAGATGGAGAAATCGTTGATGATTCAAAAGAGAAGAAAGAGGTCAAGGAACAGGACAAAATATAAGATCTGAAACAGGATGACAACCAAGCCAATGTTGAAGTGAATGTTGTCAGTGTGTGGAACGAGAGCAAGGTTGCGAATCTACAGGAGAACATTGATAATAATTTGGAGTCACATAAATGGGATCATGAATCTAGAGCATGGGGTGGAGATTGTTTACAGGAACAATTGCTACCAATGATTAATTACGGAGTTTATCCTCCGGCGGTGCTCAAGGTGTGCATAACTGCAAATTTTCCGTGTGAGGGACTTCCTCATGAGAGCAACAAGGCCTGCCTAAGTTATGAGGTGCCAGAAGAGATTGATGAACATGATGGCATCAACGTGTTTGATGATTGGCTTCAGTGGGATCCTGGTGATTTCAGAGATGGTAATGTTTATATCAGAGTGGCGAAGCGAAAGCTTGATGATGGTTTACTCGTCCCGACTACCGACTAAATTCAACTATGTACATGTAATCCAGAAGCAGCACACAGATTTCAATGGATACTGCGACCAACGTCCGTGCTTGGCTTGGGATCTGAGCATCGATGTACTTGATGATTGGCTTTAGTGGGATCCTCGTGACTCTGGGCATGGCGACGTTTATATTAGAGTTGCGCATTGAAAGATTGAGGGAGCTTTACTCTTTTCACTTACTTCCAGGTGCATGCACATGGTCATGTTGCGGCATGGGGTTTTCAGTGTTACAGTTATCGGTGCCCGCGCTTAGTTTGGGATCTTGGAGTTTTGATGACGGATTGCTTGAGCAATCTTTGGGCGACGAGGATTTGTAATGTCTCCAAATTGATAGAGAATAAATTAATTAAGTTAATTAATTAATTGGTCCCTATTTAAAAGAAATATTATTAAGAACCTTTAATTAATTAATGGGGGGCCCATTTTTATTTAATTGTTGTCTGTAGGTGTTTACCGGGTCGACGTTCTTTTGTAAACCCTCGGGAGTTTCCCCAAAGGGGTATTTGTACCCGACATGTAGGTAGTTGTTAGGATATATGTTGAGTTTTGATATTTTATCTGTAATTGCAAATTTCGGTTGGAATTCAGTTGGTGGCCATTTCGGAGGTGAAAGACCCTCCCTATTTGGTACTATGCACTTTCAGTGGGAATAACTCCTCACCCTATTCTGCTCTTCTTTCCGTTCAAGATTTGTAATCTGGAGTATTATCATTATTCGATCCACTTCTGTTGTGTCGCTTGTTCGGGCTATCTGGTGCTATCATTCTCTTGCATTTACATCATTGTGTTTTCAGTATTCGAAGGCAATACCTTTCCGATGTCCTACCACCAACAAAGTAAGGAAACACATCGTACGACCCCATACTGTACGACCCACATACTACACAACCCATACCGTACGACCCCATATTGTACGACCCACAACACATACCGTATGACCTACCTACTGTACGACCTACCTATCGTACGACCTATGTACTGTACGACCTGTATACAATACAACCTACACCGTATGGCCATCACATTTGCTGGAATCTTCTCTACTGTACGGACTTGTCACTCTACCATACAATCACTCTTACCACAAACCTACCGTACGACCTCTCTCTCTCTCTCTCTCTCCTACGCTACTCTCGAAGTGGGAACATTACACTTAACTCTACAAATATTCAAATAACTTTCACAAAAACTTAATCAATTCAGCAACTTCTAAAACTCATAAAAAACCTTCATAACTAAAACCCATAAAAAACCTTCATAACTAAAACCCCAAACTAAAGCTTTGTTATGCAGTAATGGTGATTCCCAAGTGAAATCATACCAATCTAGCTAGGGGTTTGTTCATTGCCAAAACTAGATATCTGCACTTGTTGTTGATGATGACCATGAGCTACCTAGTAATCATGAGGCTGAGAATGCAAGTATTGCCGCTAATGCAAGTGCGAGTGCTAGTGCCAGTGCCAGTGCCAGTGCCAGTGCCAATGCCATTGCCTCTACCAGTGGCACTATTTGTGGTTCTAATTTACCGTAGCATATGGAGGATGATGACATTTTTGAGGATCTATGTGATATTTGATTAGTGATGGCTGATTTTTGACACTTTACATTATAATTTTTGAACTAAAAGATTAGTATAGTGGTGTATTTTTGCATTTTGCTATGTTATTTGAACAAAAACTTTAATATATATCATGACAGTCGAGTTCTGACTGTTAGTATGGTACTGGTGTATTTTGCTATGCTATTTGACTATTAACATAGTTGTGTATTTTGAACTTATTACAGCTGCATATATGTATATATTTATTATTTTTATATGTTTTCGTACAAATGAAGCCAACAAACCCCACCCCCAAAAAGCTTTTTGACCAAACGTCAACCTCGACCCAAATTGGAGCTAGAACTGGAACCGACAACTTAGAAAATAAATGAAATAAATTAACTGCACTTTTTCTTGAACTACTATCGCTTTTAATTATTTGCAAGTTTTATTACAAATTATTTGGTCCATTAATTCTAATGTGATTGCTAATTCCAACTAATGATTAATACACACACACACACAACTTTCTTCTAAAATCCTTATACATTCCGCTGTTGGTTTGTAATTCATTTTCATTGGTTCCTTGTTTGTTGTTGGCTCGTTGTCTGCTACTGGTTCGCCGTATGCTATTGATTCACTGCTCGTTATTGGTTAGTCGTTGTTGATCGCTGTTGGTTTTTTCTTGTTGCTTCGCTGCCTACAAATGGTGGTGTTCCTATTGCAATATATTTTCCACCTTTAGGTTTTGGTTCACTATGTGGATGCTCTTGCCTCTTCCCCAACATCTTTTTCCTATGGTAAGGTGGCTAGATCTCCAAGTGGTAAAAATCCTTCTTCTCTTGCTCACCCCTCCCATAGGGGTAAACCTCGTGTTCTTCCTCTACCCCTACTGTTATTTGTGGATAAGAGGTGTTGGAGAAATAATAATTCTTCTCCCATGTTTTTCTTATTTGTAGGTTCAATGGTTTTTGGCCTTCCCTTGCATATTTGAGAAAATAGGTTTTGGAGTCTTCGAGGCCCAATATTGAGGACAGGATTGAACTTTATTCTTTTGCTAGGGGTTTTTTTGTGGCTTCTTTTCAATCTGAGGATGATAGAGCTTGGGTGTGGGAAGGCGGTGTTTGGTTGTGGGGTAAACACTCACTGTCTCCAAGGCCTTGGTTACCTTCCTTCAATCCTTTTTCTGAATCTATTAGTGCTTTTCATACTTGGGTCAGACTTCCTAATCTGCCTCTCTAGTATTGGATAGGTCTTTCTTTGAATCTATTGGAAATGCTATTGGTAGGTTTGTTATGGTTGATGCTTCTCTAACTTGCATATTTGAGAAAATAGGTTTTGGAGTCTTCGAGGCCCAATATTGAGGACAGGATTGAACTTTATTCTTTTGTTAGGGGTTTTTTTGTGGCTTCTTTTCAATCTGAGGATGATAGAGCTCGGGTGTTGGAAGGCGGTGTTTGGTTGTGGGGTAAACACTCACTGTCTCCAAGGCTTTGGTTACCTTCCTTCAATCCTTTTTTCTGAATCTATTAGTGCTTTTCATACTTGGGTCAGACTTCCTAATCTGCGTCTCTAGTATTGGATAAGTCTTTCTTTGAATCTATTGGAAATGCTATTGGTAGGTTTGTTATGGTTGATGCTTATCTAATCTATCCTACTTTTGCTCACATTCTTGTGGATATTGATGCCTCAAGATTTTCTTAGAAAGGTCATCTTGATTGCTGGGGATAGACCATTGTCTTACATTCTTGATTACGATGGTCTTCCTTTTCACTGCAAGAGATGTTTTGCTATTGGTCATCTAGCTACAAATTGTCAGAAATCTCATTGTAGTGATGCAACTTGGTGGAAAAATGCTCTTCATGTGCATTTTACTGTTGGAGGAATTTATAATTTTGAGGATGAATGTAGGGATGAGGAATTGGTTTCATAACCAGTTGCTACTTCCATGACTTTGCCTCCAGAGCCTATTTTGGCTAGCAAGCATGAAGATTTGGGTATGGTTGTTGCTCTAGTTTCTCTACCCTGTGAGCCCTTGGTGACTTGTCCTCCTGCCTCCCCTTGCTCTATACCTTGAGAAGATGATATTCTTGGATGGTTGTGTTGGAATGTGATGTTGCTGTTGTCATTGATGTCCACATATCTTGGTTGATTAGATGAAGTTCGATGAGGTTTTGTTTTGTGCTTTGATGACCCGACATTGGCATGCTTCGGATGTTGTGCTATAACAATCTTTGGTCGTGTTTTTCCTGGTCCTATTCTTTTGGGTCTGGACCAATCTGGATATTGCCTAGCGTACTTCGGAAATATTATTTGCATTGTAATGTGTTGATTCTATCCTTTAGCTCCAGATATCATGTTAGTTTGGGTAGCACGTTGTTTTGAGCGAGGTGGTTCTGTGTGGTCCACGTTTCATTCCTCTTCACCGCATGAATGTTTTGTGGTGACCTATTTCAAATTATATTTGGCCAACTTAGAAGAGTGTGAATTATAATCGTGCCTGGTCAACCTGGATGGTTATGGAGACATGGAATGATATAAGTAAAGGATGATTCTATTCGCTATATGTAAGAAATGTGATGCTGTAATTTCCCCTTTCTAGAATAAGATTTGATAAGAAATAATAAAAATAAATTGATAATAATAAATTATGGCACAACCCATTATTAAATTAACGTTATTATTAAAATAATAATAGAAAAAATATAATATATTAATATATTGTTAAATACTTTCGTATAATAAATTATTATATAAATACAATATATTATTATCATCAAATTTATATATATGATATATTAAAGCTATGATAATAGTATATTATCATATAAGAGAATAAGATTTAATAAGAGATAATAAAAAAATAATAAATAAATAAGTGTAAGATAAATAAATATAATGTAATACAATTATATATGATTATATAGTCATATATTGTAATCTGAAAATAAATATTATATGCATGTTTTAATTGATATTATATATATATTAATAATATAAATATATTTTAATATATATAACATATATGTAATGTAATTAATATTTATAATATAAAATATTAATAATATAATATATATTATTAATATATAATAAGAGAATAACGATAATATATGAAATATTATTATAATATAATATCACATGAGGGGATTCGACCCTTGAAAGAAAAGTCGCTTCCCCTTTCCACTTGAATATAATACGGAGGGATCCAAGCAGAAGAGGGATGATTCTAATATTTGTAATCCCATGGAAGGATCGAACAAGATAAGGATTATATCAAAGGTCATTCCCTATCCAAGGCTCTTAGGCTGGTCAATAAATGACGCATTCCTCTTCTTGGTAGGGACATTCCCTATGTTAGCTGTGATAGCTAGTTTTTGTATTTTGGGTAGCGAGTCCTACCGACAGTGAGCCTACCTGCAGTGAGCCTCTATTGTAAAAATCACCTTAACCGGTGTTTTTTATTTTAGAATTAGCATTCTCCGTGGTTTTTCCCATCTTGGGTTTTCCACGTAAAAATTTGGTGTTCATTATGTATGGTGTTCTTATGTGCTTTCATGTTCATTTTTTTTTTATTAATTGAATTGGGTTAAGTTATGTTCCAGATTAATTAAGTTGAAGAAATTGTTTTATGATTACTGATTCACCCCTCTCACAGTTATCCGGACTGTTCAACAATTGGTATTATAACTCTGGTTCCTCGAAGGAAAGCTTAGCCGCTTGAGGTAGATCTGATGACACACAAATTGTCGATTCCTATGTTTGATGGATCCGACAACAGTTTCTAGAAAGTGTAGATGAGAGTGTTGTAGGCTCAAAATCTTGACACAATTTTGATTAGAAAAGTGCTAATAGACACCCAAATGATCTTCTTTTGTGAGCTTTTCTAGTCATCACCAAGCTTTTGTTGAAGCTACCAAAGTTTTCTTATAAAAAAATCATCATAGCAGTAACCTTGATAAAAAGCCCACCTTTGTCCATAAATCGCCCATATATCAAAATATGCTTCAACAGAGGTAGAGTATTTAGTGAATTTTGTGGAGCATATTTATTCTAATTGTTTTATGTCTCAGTACCAAGTTGCAGGTTGCACAAAATACCTTATAGAGGAATGCAAATGGGATTTTCTAATAAATATTTTCTGTTCCATCGAAAATCAACTAGAAGAAATGCACCTAGCAACATTTCAGTGAAGAAATGTGATATCGATGAAAGCTGTGTGCGGGTACATCGAAAATAGTTTTCGATGAAATAGTGGTGTTGAAAGAGTAATGAATGGCTTTATCGAAAGGAGTTTCCCATCCATAAGTTGTTATTAAAAGGTTTTTCCTATTGACGGGTCCGCATGAATGAGATGAAACACCGGTATCGAACAAGTGATAGAAGGTGTTGTCGAAAGTGGAGTCAAAAAAATATCATCATAAGCATGGGCCCGCATGGATGAAGCCCAGCATGAGTTTTATTGAGAAGAGCATTTCGATGAAACAAAGATATCTAACAAGGATAGAATTGTTCTACCGAAAAGAAAGTTTCATTGAAAAAGGACTGTTGGTTGGAAACAACACGTGTAAGTCACTCATTGACCGAAAGAACTTCTGACCGAAGACAATGTTTTCGATGAAACAATGGTATCAAGCTAAATGGCTTTATTGAAAGAAGTTTTCCATCGATAAAAAGATTTAAATTTTTTTCACTTGTTGACGAGCCCCACACAAGTTAGAGGCATTTTGATGAGACTACGGGTTCTAACAAGGTTGTGAGCGCTCCATCGATACGAAAGTCCCATCGAAAAGATGAACATACCAATGAAGCATGCAGATGTATCAGGGGTCCCACCGAAAATAAAAACAATTAAACAGGCGAAACTTTTATCGATGGAATATGAACATCGATCAAACAGAAAAACATGACAACGATGAGGATGATTACATCGAAAGACTTGTGTTATGATGAAATAGCCTGAGCCATTCTTCGAAAGTGTGGTTAATGAGAAATATCGATAAAGAAAAAATCATGGTTCACCGAAAAGCTAAAACCTTACATGAGTTGAAGGGCATTGATGAGGAGATGGATTTCGAGTAAGAATTAAGGGCCCGTTTGGCAGCAGGAATTGGACTAGAATTGGCATTATCTAATTCTAGATAATGCCAAATTTCATGTTTGGGTCCATGGAAAAAAATGGAATTGGAATTCCGAAATTCTCATTTTGCCCAAAAAATGGGAATATCATCTTCCACCTAAATAGGTGGAATTGGAATTTCAAAATA
>MU227291.1:1032705-1077043 GCA_018584345.1 Thuja plicata
GTCCTACCTTCCCCATGCGTGTCGGTCTGGTTGCTTCCTCCTTCTCCTCCTCCCCTCCCCTCCCCTTCTTCTTCACACACCCACACACACGCACTATATATATATATATATGTATATATATACATATGTATGTATTTGTGTATATATATGTATGTATATGTATGTATTTATATGTATGTGTATATGTATAAACACACATGCGTTTGTTATCATTTGTTTTGTTCCTTGTTGCTTTGTTTTTATTTTTAGCACGCACTTACACACACAAACCCTTATTTTATTAGACACATTATTTATCTGGTCTTTTCTTCTTTCTTTTGTTACATATATATATATACATATATATATGTGTGTGTGTGTATATATATATACATATATATGTATTTTTACGTATATAAGTATATGTACATATACATGTATATGTATATATATATATATATATATGACTTTTAGTTATTGGTCCCCCTTTTATGTTTTTTTGTCCTCTTCTTCAGTTTGTTTTTGTGTTGTTTAATTCTTGGTCTTTTTGAACTCTTTTTATTTTTATTCTCTTTCTTCTTTTTTTACTCTTAGGTAGTCTTCTCTATTCCCCCTCGGTTTCCGTGCCCTTTCTCTCCATATCCCTTCTTTTATCTATTGAGTGAGGCTTGGTCTGGATCTTATTTTTACATACCTTCATGCTCTTTGCTCTTACATCCTGATGATGGATCACGGAGTGTGATCCGAAACGTTGATGTCAAAAAAACATACACAATCAAAACCAGAAAAATCAAGCTTAATTCAAATGGATTGTGGAAATCTGATCGATTTAATTAGTTTTTGTATATATATATATATTGGTTCGTTTTTATGAAAATCGTGGTTATTTATGCCCTTTCAGCAGTTATTTTTTTGCATTACTATGGTCGTTTTAGATGTAGGTGGTTATTTCTACCAAAATTATATATGTTTTTATAGTTTTCTTTCCAAAATGCAGCCATGGATAGGGTTTGTATATAACCTTTTATTAAAAAATGGGTTGCTGTTGCAGTCATAGGACCATTTCATGGAGGATTTGATTTGATTCCATTAGGAGTTGTGTTCCATTTTGAAGTGATCTGAAAATCTGCAAGTTCTAAAAACTCCACCATCTCCAAAAATGATGCTAAAATGTAGAATTTCCCATCCATTTGCAGTCACAGCTTGTTTTGTTACATGCATACATTTACCTTGTAAAAATCAGCTTTTGTCATACCTTTCACATCCAATGTTAGAAATTGTACCACAAATTGTAAGATATGTCTTCATGTACAATTGTTTCCAAGAAGTCCAAGTTGCACAATTATGTTACATTAATGTTTCCAAAATTAGAATTCCTTGTCTTGATTTCATGCAGCCTTACCTGAAACTCAATATGCAATACTCTCAAAAAGTTCCATTTAGAAGCCTTCACTTTTGCAAATTTCGGAAGTTTTAAGGCCCTTTGCATATGCTACTACATGTTACTTTGCGTGCATTGAAAGATGCAATCATGTACAAAATCCCCAATTTCATTGTCTTAGTCCTTCCTTATTCCCAAAATCAGAGGTTTTTGTATCCATTACATTACATGTACTGCTATGTGTAATCAAAAGTGTAACTATCCCAAAAAGCTCCCTGCTCAGTCATATCCAAAGTTATATGTAGTTAAACATGCAATCACTTCCAAAACCTCCACTCATACCATTTCCAAACTGGAGATTTCTACACCAACTGCATTTTTTGTTACATGCAGTCACATCAAAAACCTCCTACAATACCCAAGTTTTAACCTTTTCGAGAAAGCAACTCCAAGTACAGTCAGAACTTTTTGACTCGATTGCACATTGAACTACATATGCAATTACACATGCAACTTAAAGTGCAGTTGGGTCAAAAAACCCCGATTTCACTTAAGGTCTTTTGTTTTTCTCTTGTAGGAACTTTTTGTTCCAACTACATAAACTGTTACAAGTTGAATTACACATGTAGTCAAACACGAGGTGCACTCCAAAATCCCCAAATTGCATCCATGACCCACAAAAACCAACTTTTTCACTTCAACCTTGTTTGAAGCCTAGTTTGCACAACGATCTACCAAGTTTCAAAATCAAATGCTATAGGTGCTCATCCAAAGTCAGAAGAAGCAACCATCATGCCTGAAGGAAAGATGAAATTCAAGTTTCATCAATTTTTTAGAATGCTTTCAAGACTGATTCCAAGCAGGTGAAAGCGAACCAATAAGAGGGATCGTGAACTTTTTTCCAATCATGGGTGATAACAAAAATCAGCGATGCCACCAAATGGAGAAGTCAAAGTGTTATTTTCTGCAGATGTTGCCACCCATGTACACATTTGATGATTTCCAGCACTTAGAAAACTCTGGTGACAAGAAGACCTCTTTGATAGAGGTTGATGTAATAGGATTCATGTCTTGTCAAACACTTAGTTTATTTTTTTCATTATGCATTTTATTTTTCAGTTTTGATAGGCTACATGTAAAGCATAAAATTGCAATTTCATATGTAATGACTCCTGTAAAGCAAAATTTTGCAATTACACATTTTACTACATGTAATCACATTACATAGGACTGTAATGTTGAATAAGTCAATTGTAGGTAGTTAGTTGTTGAATAAGTCTTGATTAGTTGGGTTTCTCTCACTTTTCGCTCTTAGCCGCTCACCTATAAATAATGGAGGGTGCTCATTGTAATTTTTATCTTTTAGCAATGCAATAAAACTCTGCTAGTTTGTATATGCATTCTAAGACTTTGAGCTTGGATGTAAATTAAATCGCTTTCAATAAAAGAGGCAGCTTGCTGTCAGACTTTGTGTTGTTTCCAGGTGTTATGTGAAGACATTTTATGGAAATTGATTGTGAGTTTTGTGCTTTTGTTCAAGAGGGATTTGGACTCAATCTTGCAGACTTTGAGTTGCATATTGCGTTCAAAGTTATAATTTGGTTTTAGATTTGGTCTTGGAGACTTTGAGCTGCTTATCAAGTTAGAGATTAGCACAGGACGATCAAGCAAGGGAATAGCTTGCAGTTTTATGTTAGAGCTTCTAAAGTGTGTCCTACAGGAGGTCGGAATCCACCCTAGCATGGGACAGAGTAGATTTAACATTTTTGTACTTAGCCATTTTTTTAGTTTAGGGGCGGGAGAATTTATACAAATATAACATTTAAGTATAAGAAATTATATACTTTAAGTTATATTTGTTTGAGATAGGTTTCAGCTTCATAGAAGTCAAGGTGCTAATTCTTGATTTTGGGGGGTTTTAAAATATTTCAGGACTTAGCCAAATTTCAGGATTCAGCGTGCCTTCAACAAAGCTACCTCCCACAATCTATCTTGGCTTTCTAAGATCAAATTGAAGCTGAAACACGGATTCTCAAAGGTTTGAGCTTGTTTCATCACAAATCCTTTGGTTTCAATTCCATATTCCTGAAAGATTTAGCACAATTCTCGCCCATGTTCTAGACAGACTTGACTTCCCAACATGCCAAAATTGCCAAAACCAACTCCTGAACTTCACCTGTCGGACCTAAGGACTTGAAAACTTCCACCAATTAAGACAACCTAAGACCACTACTACTATTGCTTGCGAAAGAGGGGGGTCCCCATTTGCAATGGGCGATGGTGTGAATACCTCACAACACCCCGTTAATGGACATAGCAACTATGGTTTTGATAGTGGATGTGTAATCGAAATACCCATGTGCCTTTGATTATGCCTCATATTTGGCCAATCAGATAAAACATAGTCTTGAGCAGATAAAAAATGATCCTGATAGGATGTATTTTAAACATTATTCGTTTCTCATGCATATGCTCCTCTACACTGGTCAAGAAGTTGGTTTGTGGAGTGATGAATTACCAATAAAGGAATATGATAAGCTGGGATTCCATAAACCAGTACAATTATGGTTATTCATTTGGGATCATAAGTTTGCGTTCTGTCAGTACTTGTGTTTTGAAAAGCATTTTGTGAAGCCACTATGCAAATTGCTAGGTTACCCCTGTCATTATTCATTATCACTTGAAATACAGAGATTTCTCAAACCCAAGGAATTTGGAGAGCAGAGTGTGATCGACCACAATTGGGGAGATTGGTACTACTTCAAGAACAATACACAGATAAGGGTCTATGGGTTTGAAGGATGCCCATATGTCTTGCCCAAGACAGTTCCTAACAGAGTAGCTTACTTAGAAATTATCAGACAATTGTCTATTTCCAGCAAAATGCATTTGAGTTCATATGGCAAGAAATCTATAATGCCTGAATATCTAGCTTTTGGAGAGTTTATAATCAAGAGTACTAAGAGTTATGATATTGTTAATGCAAAATTGGATTATTATCGTATGTCGACAGATAACTCAAGGAGGAATTTCAATCCAGAGGGATATATCAAATGGGCAAAATCTTCTCAAAAGTTGAAAGTATTTGAACATGAGTCATTGTTGATTGATGATTTGATCTAGAATCTTGAAAGGCAAGAGGCTACACAGAAAAAGGATTTCAATGACAAAGTAATGAAGGCATATGAATGGGAAGTTTACAGAAACAGGATTAATTTGCGGATACTGAGAAACATCAAGGATCGTGTGGCCAAAGCAGAGAAAATATTGGAGCATAGTGAAGAAATTCTCAATGGAGTCCCTTCACTTGTGTTTAAAGAATGGACAAGAGATAGCAAAGCAGTAACACCCCTTGCCTATCTGTCACCCGAGTCTACTACAGAGTTTGGGTACACTAATGACCACATGCCTCCAATGGATGTAACTGATGATTTTTCAGATGAAGTCATGTTAGGAGAAGTTCAACAGTATGAGATTGCAAATGAGAGAATCCTTGAATGTGATGAATTCATATCAGGTCATGATTTTATTAACACCTATGAATTTAAAATGTTTTTATATCAATATAAGGGAAGATTGCTGAGAGAGAGGTTGGACAATACCGCAAATGAGGAAGAGTTATTAGAACGGTTACAGGGTAAAGTGCAAGTAGAAATGCATGAAATGACCCCTCAAAAGGAGAGGTAACTTTTAAGGGATGCATGGGTTATCATTTACCAAGGATGGGATGTGAAGGCATCAATGATATTTGATAGTTTTTCAAGCAACAAGACCCTGAAAGAGGGATGCTACCAAAGGATGTAGATTGCATATATACAAGTTTAGGCTATGACCCAAACTAGAAGGCATTGTTGCAATGGGCGTTATACCCCAGAGATAGGAGACCAATCTTGGTTGATACCGAGGAAGCTTTTTGTCACTTAATGATTCAACGAGTGGGGAAGACTGATCCCAGGGAAACGACTCAATTGAATCTCAATGTTGCTCTACTAAATCAAGCACAGGTGGAATTATTGGTGAGAGAGAAATAACTACAAATCCTTGTATGAGACTATTGAAGAGGAGAAGCAGCACTGGAAGGAGAAGGCTGCACAACTTATTGAGGGAGGACATGTTCCATAGATCATCGAAAGGGGTGAACCTTCTTATAACTATGAACAAGAACATGGGGTAGTGATAGCAATGCAAGATACCACTTATTGGAGATTGAAGGCCCAGAAGTTTGAGAAGAAGTTGAAGGAGAAGGAAGAGAATGATCGAAAAGCTCTTGATGAATTGCTAACAGGTATTCTTGAGTTTCTCTTTTATGCAACAAAAATGCAAGCTGAGAACTTTTGGGTAACTTATTTAGGCAGCTTTAAAGCCCTAGAAGAGCATGTTCGATTGAAAGACAAATTGATAGAGAAGATGGGAAGGAAAGACTCATTATCTTTTGAGGACCATGCGAAAGGTGATGAATTATTGGGTAAACACTATAGCTTCTATAATGAATTACAAGAAGATATGAATCAGTTGGAAGGTTGAGATGTAGAAGTGATTCTGCCAATATTAGATGATGGGGTACTTGTTTCTTTGGAGCAATTGAAGGACAACTTTACCCAATATTTTTCAAAGATTGTGGCAGAACAGACAAGCTTTATAGACATGAATACATGATGGGGCACTTCTTCATGAACATTAGTGCTTACAAGGCTCAAGAGTACATTGATCATATTGGATTAGTTAATATGTTCTTAGGAAATAACTATCTGGTTTGCTAAGATTATGTTTTGTGATGTGAAAGACATACCTTTTTGTCAAAAGACTTGCATTTTCCATATATAAGAAAAATCATTTTGTAAATGAAAGGAAAAAAAAAGAATAGGAAGAGTAGTACAAATACTTTGAATATCATGTACTAAATATTTCAAAGCTAATATAAAGACTCAATACATTCTCTGCAATTGTGGTGTGGATAGTTTTCTTTTCAAGTTAGTTCTTTGTGATTATTAATTTAAGGAATTAATTGCTATTTTATTTTTTGTGCAAAGGGGTTATTCGCTCTCATACTAATTGGAACATCAAGAAGCATTTGAGAAGTGTTGTCTTTATGTTTTGTGTCTGATTGACCTTCTTAAGGAGAAGTTAAACTCAATTAGACTGATTAGTGTGTTATATGTTTAATCATTTTGCATTAATAGAATTAAATAGTTGACAGATTTATCTAAGGGGTAAATTTAAAAATTGTCTCGCAAAGTTATACATGAGAATTTGAAGGGAGGTGACTCTGTACCCAATAAGGATAAGGGACTAGTCTTATACATAAAGATATAGATTTCAAATAATAATAATTATCACTTTCAGTAGGAGCAGATAGGAGCACAAAATAGGAGAAATAGAAGTACATATAGAAGTAAATTAGATAATTGTGGAAATGATTAGTAGGGAAGAAAGTAGATAGTCAGAAAGTAAACTAAAGGAATCAATTCTATCTCAGAACTACTTTCCATTTTGAGGTAGAAGGTAGGAATAAGATATAAAGATAAAAAAATACTATCTGTTGTAAAAAACATCAACTAAAAGATCAGTTGGTGAGAAGGTCTACCCACCTAGGTTCTGCAAAGCCTGAAGTGAAGAGGCCAACCATATTTGGTTGATCCTGTGCATTGGCCAAGTCAATTGGAGAGTCTGATTATAGAGATTGGCATACTCTTAGGATTTTCCAATCTGTCGATTTGGGAACCAACGTAGAGGTTACCTAATTTCCTTGAGCTACACTACTTGGAAATCTATTGAGATAAAATACGTTGTACCGACAAATGGTCCTACTACTGCAGATGAGATTTCAGCCTATGAAGAGAATGAAAAAGCGAGGTATGCCATCTTTAGTGCTTTATCAAAGACTGAGTTAACAAAAGTTATTTCATTGAACACTGCTTATGAGGTCTGGGAAAAGTTGAAAGAAATTTATGAAGGAAATGATAGAGTTAAATTATCAAAGAAGTTGACTGCTAAGTGTAGATATGAAAATTTGAGAATGGAAGAAGGTGAAGATATAACAAGCTATTTTTCAGAGAGTTGACAGTGCAGTAAATAAGGTCAAAAATCAAGGAGGCACTCTAATAGGTGAAGGTGTTATGGAGAAGATTTTGATGACTCTACCGGAAAGCTATAGTGACAAGATCTCAGCTATTGAGGAAGTTTATGCTCTAAAAAATTTCACCAGAGAATAGGTTTTTGTTACTTTGACCACTTTTGAGATGAGAAAATTTGGAAAAGAAAAAGAGAAAATTGAAACAACCTTTAAAGCCACAAAGACAGAAGATGATCCAGATTGTGACAGTTCAAATGAGTTGGAAACAAACTTCACAAGGAAGCTAAAGAAAGGTATTGGCAAATACAAAGGTATGTTACGACTTAAATGTTTTAGATGTGGAATATTGGTCATATAGCAACTTGGTGCCCGAAAAAGAAACAAAAAAAAAGTTTAAAGGACTCAATAAGGCCTAATATGTTAATGAAAATGCCAGTATATCAGATGATGAATCAGATCAAGAAGATTGCATGTTTTTGGTAGAAAAAGATGAACCTAGATTTGATATCTTGAACATTTGTCTGGAATCTAATAATGCATTATAAGTTAGAAGAAATAGAGATGAATAGCTGATTGATAGTGGATGTTCAAATCATACGACTGGTGATAAAAGTAAGTTTGTGAAACTTGAGAATTATGATGGAGGTCCTGTTAGATTTGGATATGACAAAATGACAGATTGTTGGAATTGGTTCTATTACTTTTGATGGAAAACATAACACTGACAATGTATACTATTTTGAATTTTCCATTGCATATAAAATTTTCCCTCATATTCTTGTCAAAAGGAGCTTCATGAATTTGAAACCTTTATCTTGCATACTTTTAACACATAACACTGACAATGTATACTATGTGAAGGGTTTATATCATAATCTTTTGAGTGTTGGACAAATGTGCGAAAACGGTGACAATGTTATATTTCAGGATGATGGTTGTGAGATCCGAAATAAGTATGGAACTGTTATTGCAATTGGGAAAAGGACAAGTGGAAACATGTATCAACTGGAAGGAGGTGTGAAAAGATGCTTATTATCACAGTTTTATGACAGTTGGCTCATATTAACTTCGACAATTCGGCAAGGATAAGTTCAACAGGTGCAGTTAGAGATTTGCCAAGACTGAACAAACCAAACAACATTATATGCAAAGGATGTCAAGAAGGAAAGTAGACAAGAGAAACATTTAGAGGAAAATAACAATCTATTTGTTGGATCTTGTACACACTGACCTATGTGGTCCAACTAGAATAAGAAGCTTACAAGGTGAGAGATATTTCATGCTTTTAGTTGATGACTATTCCAATTAACTTGGGTAACATTCTTAAGAGAAAAATCAGAGGCATTAGAAAAATTCAAGATATTTAAAGCAAAGAGTTGAGAATGAAGTTGACAGAAGAATCAAGTGTTTGAGATCTGATAGAGGAAGAGAGTTTACTTTTGATGAGTTTAACAATTTCTGTGAAAAACATGGCATTAAAAGACAGTTATCAGCAGTTGGGACACCACATCAGAATGGTGTAGTAGAAAGGATGAACCGGATAGTACAAGAAGCAGCCAAAACAATGATTAAAGAAGCAGGTCTACTGGAGGTCTATTGGAGAGAAGCTATACACAACAGTATACACTCTTAACAGGTTATTTTTTTGAAGGAAGTATGGAAAGACATCATATGAGCTATGACATGGAAGAGTTCCAAGAGTAAAGTACTTCAAGATTTTCAGAAGCAAATGCTACATTCGGAGAGATGATGAGAATCTTGGAAAGTTTGACAGTAGAGCTGATGAAGACATATTTTTGGGTTACTCTACAAAGAGAAAAGCATACCAGTGTTATAACAAGAGATTGAACAAGATAGTTGAAAGTGCGAATGTGAAGGTTGATGAAGGTATTAACAGAAGTTCAGACAGACATACTGGATATGAATCTAATGGCAAAGAAAAGGAAGAAAAAAAAGAAGAAACAAAGGAGGCTCCAACATCTACAAATAAAACCCCAAGGTATGTATAGAGAAACCACTCAAAAAATTAGATTATTGGAGATAAGAATAAAGATATTATCACTAGAACTAAAGCAACTCAAGAACAAGTTTTATTATGTTTACTCTCGGAAACTGAACCAAAAATAGTGGAAGAAAAATGCAATGATTAGAATTGGGTAAAGGCAATGGAAGAAGAGCTTGATCAGATAGAAAAGAATTAGACATGGGAACTTGTGCCTAGATCGGCAGACAAAAACATAATTGGAATAAAGTGAGTATTCAGGAACAAATTGAATGAAAATGAAAAGGTAATAAGAAACAAGGCAAGATTGGTTTGCAAAGGTTACACTCAGATCGAAGGTATTGACTTTGAAGAAATATATGCCCCTGTTGCTTGGATAGAAGCAATCATAATATTCTTAGCTTTTGTGTCCTTTAAAGATTTCAAAGTTTATTAGATGTATGTAAAATCAACATTCTTGAATGGAGAGTTGAAGGAAGAAGTTTACATTGAACAATCAGAAGGATTCAAGTCAGGAAGTGATCCAGATGTTGTTTGCAGATTGAAGAAAGCATTGTATAGATTGAAGTAGGCACCCAAAGCTTGGTATGACAGATTAGACAAGTATTTGATTGGACAAAAAATTCAAAAGGGATCTATTGACAGTAACTTTACTGTGAAGTTGATTCAGATCAAATTTTGATTGTTATAGTGTATGTTGATGCCATAATCTTTGGAGGAAATGATGATATGTGCAAAAGATTTGCAAATGAAATGCAACGGGAATTCGAAATGTCTATGATTGGTGAGTTAAGTTTCTTTCTTGGATTATAATTAAATCAAAATAGCAAAGGAATTTTCATTTCTCAGTCTAAGTATACCAGAGAATTATTGAAGAAGTTTGGATTTGAAAACTCTAAACCGATTTGTACACCTATTGTCACCGGATGCAAGCTGACACAAGATGATGATTCACCCAAAGCTAATGCAAGTAAATACAAGGCAATGATTGTAGGACTGTTATATTGAGTGCTACTAGACCAGACATTATGTATGTTGTTTGTTTAGCGGCTAGATTTCAGCAAGACCCAAAAGAATCACATGTTGTAAAAAGGATCTTTAGATATTTGAAAAGAATATAAGAGCTCAGATTATGGTATCCCAAGGATTCAAATTTCACTTTGACAGCTTATACTGATGTAGATTGGGTCGGATGTGTTGATAACAAGAGTACTAGTGGTGGAGCTTATTTCCTTGGCTCTCGATTGGTTGCATGGTTAAGTAAGAAACAAGATTCTATATCATTATCTACTGCTAAAGCTCAATACATTGCAGCATCCTCATGTTGCACTTAGGTACTTTGGATGAAAGAAACGTTGAAGGATATAGGCATATCATTTGATGAACCAATCTCAATTATATGTGATAATACCAGTGCCATAAACATTTCCAAAAATCTGGTACAACACTCCAGAATGAAACATTTATCCATTAAATATCATTTCTTGGGAGAGAAGGTATTGGACAGTGAGGTGAGACTTGAATATGTACCTACAAAAGAGCATACTGTAGATATCTTCACAAAACCATTATGCAAGGATACTTTTGAGTATCTCCGACAAAAGTTAGGGGTTCTGCCCCTTCTTAGTTTGAACCAATATGCACCAGGGTGTTCATTGGTCCAAGGTATTGCATGCTCATTCTTATCTGGATCAATGCTTGGCAGCGTCCTCTTAGGGGGGAGTGGAGTAAGTTTTTCAAGGGCAGTTTTGCCCTTTGTCATTGTTGTCAAAGGAGAAGGAAAGAGGTCTTGATGCTGATATTGAATTGTTTGGTTTGTCATTGATGGATGTTGCCATCAATGACAAAGGGAGAGATTGTTGGAATGTGATGTTGTTGTTGCTGTTTTCATTAATGGTTGTCATTGATGTCAACATATCTTGGTTGATAAGATGAAGTTCGACGAGGTTCTGTTTTGTGCTTTGATGATCGGGAACTGGCGTGCTCCAAATATTGTGCTATAACTATCTATCTTTGGTCGTGCTTTTCCTGGTTCCATTCATGTTGAAACGTAATGAGATACATTCTTTTGGGTTCGGGCCGATCTGGATATTGGCTAGCGTACTTCAGATATATTGTTTGCATTGTAACCTGTTGAGTCTATTCTTCAACTCTGGATATTACGGTAGTTTGGGTAGCGTGTTGTGTTGAGCAAGGTGGTTATGTGTGGTCCACGTTTCATTCCTCTCCACCGCGAGAATGTTTTGTGGTGACCTATTTCAAATTATATTTGGCCGACTTAGAAGATTGTAAATTATAATTGTGCTTGGCTGACCTAGATGATTATGGAGACATGAAATGATATAAGTAAAGGATGATTTTGTTTGTTGTATGTAAGAAATGCAATGCGATGTGATGTGAACCTGAAAAGATAAATCCAGACATTGTTAAGTATGCAAAAGTGTGCAATCGGAGGCAATAGATTGTAGAATTCTTTCTATGTTGTAGTTGGTGACAGTTATTTTAGTGGTGAATTTCCTTTTCATTATTTATTCTTTCGGCAGTGAGCCGTTATTCAGCTGTGATAGCTGGTTTTTGTATTTTGGGCAATGAGCCTACCTGCAGTGAGCATCTTGGCAGTGAGCCTCTATTGTAAAAATACCTTAATTGGTGTTTCATATTTTAGAATTAGCATTCTCCGTGGTTTTTCTCTTCTTGGGTTTTCCACGTAAAAATCTGGTGATCATTGTGTATGGTGTTCTTATGTGCTTTCATGTTCATATTTATTTTATTAATTGAATTGGGTTAAGTTATGTTCCGAATTAATTAAGTTGAAGAAAATTGTTTTATGATAACTAATTTACCCCCCACTTAGTTATCCGGACTGTTCAACAGGTTGTGCAAAGAAGGAAAAGAGGTATTCCTAAGCATAGACATGCTTATCAATCCCTAATTAAGGGTGTTTGTGGTGGTTAGAAGGCTCTAAGGGTGGTATAGTTTCCATCTCTTTGGTTTCTTTCTACTGTTGTTTGTCCATTGGCTTAATGCCCTTCAATTGTTTGTATAAGGTTTCGGGTGCCCTTCAAAACTCGCTTTTCTTTGTGCTTGGTTGGTTGTTGATTTGCCGAAATTGGCTTTCTGTTGTGTGGATGATGGTAGTTTTTTGACAATGCTTATCTTGTTCATCAGTTGTTTTTTGTTTGTTTTCTGTTAGTTCCTTTTAGCCTGATGTTTTTGGCTTGTTTTTGGGCTTTGGGTCTGTTATATTTTTCCTTGCTTATTTCATCCAGAAGATCTTTGTGAAGGGTTTTCAGGTCCCTTCAAAACCTCCTTTATCTTATAATAAAAAATAATGATTAAATTATTATAAATATTATAATTATCTATCAAAATATTATGTCTCTTGCATGATGAGATAGATGATTGAACAATAGTAAACTCTTGGATAAGATAGAGAATGGTAAAAACTAGCATGAGCTCTCATAGAAAATGTAAAATTTGAATATGCTCCCTTTTTTATTAAAATGATGATATACTATTTTTAGCATGGGCTAAAAATATAATTTCTTGGAAGTTTGTTTGTTTAGGATGACTCTAGTGAAGTTTTCATGACAAATCCTATGTTTAGATGAGTTATGAAAAAAAAAAATCTTTGATGAAGTTCTAAAATTCTAAACAATTTATAAATCTTGGTGATTCAAATTTGAAATCTGCTGTAAAGTTCTGAATGAAAAAACAATTCGACACTTTCATGATTGACAATTTTGGCAAACTCTTGAGATTTTTAAAATTCTGATTTATTGGTGAACACCTTGCTTGAGTATTAACATACTCACATTCACTAATAGTCCTTTGTGCATGCTGGGCATTGAGTCCTTTGTGCAACTTTCAAGGTTTGATTTTTAAGAAACGATTTGAAAGTGCTTGAAATTAGAGTAATTCAAGTTAGTACTTTTTATTAAATACTTTAAAGAACTTCTGCGATTTTGACTATTCCTTCTCACGATTTCGCTGTCTATGCAGCCGACTGAATCGTCCAGATCAGACAGTTTTCATCATTTGTTAATTAAATAAAAAATTAGAAGACAACTGCATTGTGATTTTCTATTTAAATAAATAATAAATTGAGTCAATAGGTTGTTCTTGTTTTCATAATTTCCTATTTCCCTTTTGACAACTTTAAAAGATTGGGCGCCGTCTAAAAAAACTCAAACCACAAAATGTTAACAAAACTTGTTATACTTATCTTTGGTAATGACGCAAGAAAATCACTAAAAGTTTCATTTCCAGATTAACACAACATCATTTAATCAGAGCAAATAGCATCAAGTTAAGCCTGAGTGGAACCAAAGGAACCTCAGTTTTATGTTAGTAGGACAACTATACATTCCAAGTAATAAGGCAATTTCAGCTTTAGGTCTTCGAACTCTGTCCTTGTTGAAATATACATGTTACTGAAACAACTCACAAAAATAAATATGTTAATCTTTGAAACTGTCGGTTGAAGCTGCTTTAGGAGAAGATGAAGAACATTGTTATCATGAAACTACTTTCAAATGGGTATAAATACCTTTAATATCCATTTTTTTTCACTGTGCATGGACGTTAAGGTTTAACCAATTTGTTGCATCATTATTTTACTTCAGTGACAAAACTCCTAAGACTTTAAATGTTACTCTCCTAGGGACGAGCCTATGTACAACCTCAATTCAGTTGCTTATCTGCATAAAGAGGTATGTGATTTTACTAACCAACAAATAATTTTATTGGGCTTTTTACGTTTTTCTTGTAAGATGGGTTTTCAATGATTAGTTCGGTTATTTTATGGGTTAGATTGGTTTATTTCTTCAAAATGTATTGAGGTTGCAGTTGATGAAATCAAATGGAAGTATGCCGTTTGGAGATTATTCTGAACAACTCTTGAACAAATACTATGGGTTGCATTCTCAATAGTACTATCAAACATACTATATAATTTCTAAAGTTTTTATAGTCTTGCAAAAGTTGTACAAGATTTCACATTATCTTCCACCCTATTAAATTAAGGCTTTATTCAATAAATTTTTATCTGAGAAATGTCTTGTTATAGTGACTATTATTGCTCAAAAATGTGAAATTTTGATAATGGGATCAACGATTCTAATATGATGTATGGTTTAGTTAGTGTTAATTTACAATAATTTTAATGTATGGTTTAGTTAGTGTTAATTTACAATAATTTTTTTTAATATTTTGTATTATTAATACATATTTAATGCAAAAATTAATTTCTTTTTAAAATTAACAAATGTTAAAATTCAATTGATGCAAGTTGATTTTCTTATATGTACCTTAGGATTATTGACAAGTGGCATGCCCATAAAAATATATGTAAAAAACACAATAGAAAACAAACACATTCCTTTTGAAGGCTACACAACACAAAGGACTCATACATGAATCCAAGAGAGAGAGAGAGAGAGAGAGAGAGAGAGAGAGAGAGAGAGCTCTTAGAAGAATAAAGCAGTAAATACTGCTCTTTAATGGCCAAATTTCTTCCACATACAAACTTATTCACAATCATAATTCTCATACTCCATGAGGGTACTCATGCCCTAACCAAAATGAGCACTCTTGCCCCTACAATGCCAATGGTTACTCATATCTTTGTGATTCCTTTTCTAAGGAGACATATTTAGGTCTCCAAGAGGGACCTATTCCTCTCTCTTTTTGCACAAGGTTTCTCTTCCTTCCCATGGGTGAGGTTGGCCTTATCAAGTTTCTCTTCTCATATGAGTGAGCTTGGCCCAATAAGGCTACTCTTCCCTGTTTAGGTGAGCATGGCCACATAATGTTCCCTTACAAAAGAACACATAACAATCAAGCACAAGGAAGCATACTACATTTCCACATTAATAATTTACATATACCACATAAATAGTGAGAATGAATAAAGAGACACACCTCAAGACCTTCAAGGAGTACTTTGAACAAGAATTCTCCTCCCACTCCTTCCAAGCTCTTTCCACCAAGCTTAAACTGTCCATCCATAGGTTCTTGTTTTCATAATTTCCTATTTTCCTTTAGCATCATTAGGGTTTCCCATTTTTCATTTGCCTTTACCTTTAGGATTTCCTTTTACATATTTGCATTTACCTTTAGGATTTCTTTTTGCATCATTAGGGTTTCCCATTTTCATTTGCATCTATCTTTAGGGTGTCCTTTTTGCATACACTATCATTAGGGTTTTATTTTTGCATCTACCTTTAGGGTTTCCTTTTTACATCTCATTTGGGGTTTCCTTTTGCATAGACATTATTAGGGTTACCTTGCATACTTTTAAAATTCAAAAAAATCACAAAAACATAGCTTGCATCCCCTAGGGTTGGATATTTTTACCTTTAGGGCTGTCTTTTGGAAACTAGAGAGTACATCTTTTGGATCCTTCCATAACGATTGTTAGAATAATTTTAAACTCCTTAAACCAATTATCTTTTTGGTCAGGATAAATACATTGTCAACTTGTCACTTTTGTCCCAACTTGGAGGTCAAGAGAATTTTCTCAATTACTTAGGTTGTGTCCTAAAGTTTTATTCTCGAAATTTTCCAAGAAATTTCTCTTATGGTTTCTTTGTTCTCACCTTAGTCATCATTAGTGTCATAACCTAGCAGTCGTGATCGCCATTTTTTGCATTTACCTTAGCTTCATACCTTGTCATTATTTTACCTTTTTGCATCATCATTAGTGTCATACCTAGTCATCATAATCATCATTTTACCTTTTGCATATTGCATTTATCTTAGTCACATTTCCCAGAAAATAAAAAAATCCTAAAAAAAGTGTCATTCCTAGTTATCATAATCGTCATTTTACCTTTTGCATATTGCATTTACCTTAGTCACATCCCAAAATTAAAAATCCCCCAAAAATTAGTGTCATACTTAGTCATCATAATTGTCATTTTAGCTTTTGCATATTGTGTTTACCTTAGTGACATTTCCAAAAATTAAAACCCCCCCCCAAAAATTAGCGTCATTCCTAATTGTCACAATCATCATTTTACCTTTTTGCATATTGTATTGTACCTTTTTGCATTTCTCAAAAATAAGAAATCCACAAAAAAAATTAGTATCATTACTAATCATCATAATCAACATTGTACCTTTTGCATTCCCAAAAATAAATCCCCACCCCCCCCAAAAAATTAGTCACTCCTAGTCGTCATAATCGTCATTTTACCTTTCGCATTTTGCATATACCTTAAATTCCTAGATTCCTAGATTCTTAGGTTAGATTTCGTAGAGTCATTCTTGCATTTGCATATGCCAAATACATGATCCCAAAGGAAAAAAAGGTCAAATGGATCCCAATAGTGACCCTAACTTTAACCCAACTAGCAATATAGAATTTTTTATCCATAGACTTTAATATGCCAAGAACCTCAAGACGTCCATATAGAGGAGGACCAACTTTACCACCTTTAACTCCTCTGCGTAATGAATTTTAAGTTGAAAATATTCGAGCACAATGTTCCCAAGAAGAGATTGAACATGCACTACAAGACCCTAGAATCATGGTCGTCATGGTTGTGTTATTATCTGCCGATCCCAATCAATATTTCTACTTTCTTGCACAAAATAGAGCAAAATTACCCACATGATTTAACATATCCACTATTGTAGAACAAGTGACACGAACTCAAACACACTCAATTGGGGATACTCATGCATCTATATCTTCTCAAATATCTTCAAGCATGCCCTTTAGCATTGTGTCCCACAATGTTACACATGTTACAACCTCCACGACATCATTTGGGACTCATTATAATAACCCACTATTTGCTAGTCAATCCAACAAACTTGTCAATCCTCAATCTACAATGACAAGTGCCACTAATACTATGGCAGCAACAAATCATATGATCACATCCAATCCCCTGGGATCCAAAAGCAGTCAAACCAAAATGATCTCTCAAGGTATTAATTTAAACCAAAATAGTCACACTATGGCCTCACAAGCAGCACCTCCCAACCAAGTTCCACACATCACACTCCAAGGGGTATCCACAAATCCTAGTGGACATAATGCTACAAAATATCCTTTTGCATTGGTAAATCCATTATTCAATTGTTTTACACCGTCTCAAGTTGCATCCACATCCAACTAAAAGCCAGCACACCAAGTGACATATGCATACAACCAGGAACCTTCATATCATAGTAGCAATCCTTTTATAGACCTAAATTTTGGAGTTGGTACACATGTTCCACTTACACCAACTGAGATATTGGCACAATAGGTGCATAATCTTTAGCAATAGATGACTAATCTTCAAACAAGTTCCCCTAAGAAAACATACTCATTGGAAGACCTATGTCCCTACTCATTTGATAAGACACTATATATGCCACCTTTTCCTCCTAATTTTGAGACACCATAATTTGACAAATAGAAGGAAAAGGGTGACCCAAGAGACCACATTAGAGAATTTGTTGCGGCATGCATAAATGACACCTATTTGATGAGACTATTTCCACACACTCTTAGTGGGCCAACTATGAAATGGTTCCCACAACTAACTCTAGGAATAAGGTCTTGGAATGAATTGGCTAAGAAGTTCATTTCCCAGTATTCTCATAACATTATAATGTAGACACCCAAAATTAGACACTCCTACGAGTTTGAATTATTTACTAGAATTATTTTGCTATTAATTAAATAATTCTTCAATTATTTAGTTAATCGTCTTATTTCTTCTATGAACAAGATCTTTCAATCATTTAATCATCCCTCTTAATACTACCTAAATAATTAATATTATTAAATTAATTAACCTAAAATTAATTGGGCTTTATCAGCTAATTAAATTCAATTTCTATAATTCTATAGTTTAAATAATTATCATTGATTATTTAAATTAGCT
The DNA here is from genome assembly GCA_018584345.1 of Thuja plicata. Lineage (NCBI taxonomy): Eukaryota > Viridiplantae > Streptophyta > Pinopsida > Cupressales > Cupressaceae > Thuja > Thuja plicata. The sequence goes on from MU227291.1 coordinate 1,051,026, forward strand.
AACTAATTCCTCTTAATTAAATTAATTTCTCAAATTAATTTAATTTCATCCCAGTTTCGATTTCATCTAATTCCTAATTAATTTTGTATTAATTTCAATCTAATTTCATCATTTCCATAAATTAAATCAATTTAAATCTTCAAAATGAGAAAGAGCAAAATTATGAGGTAATTAAATTTCTAAATATTCGAAAACCCTCACAAACTGAAAAATCAAATTTCTGAAAATCTAATATATTCTCAAAATAAAAAATCCTTTCAAAATGCAAAAATCAATCTTTTCCCCAAAATTGCATTTTGGAAACTCCTATTTTCGAAAATAAAAAATCATCTCCAAATCTTATCTTCTCTTCTGTTTCCCAAACAACTCTTCGCTTTTTTGAGTTTGAAATGGAAACAAATTCTCACTTTTGGAAGATTACCCAAAATCTCTTAGTCCCTAATTATCTCAACTATTCGTCTTGTTTTTCTCAAATCGATCTTGACCATCCATCCAATCTTGAATCTCTAGATAAATGATGTCCAATCTCATAATATGCATCAAATTTTCGAGCAATTCATTTATACAGGGTTCATTTCCAGTTTATGCAATCATCAATCATTTCTAGTTTTCTCGAATCCCTGAGTCCAGGTGCCACCAGATCCAACACTGAACGCCACTTCAACAAGATTGCATAGAAGCAACTAAAGCAGAGAAGCATACATCAGTTTGCCTTGATATAATTTGATTATTTCATTTCTGATTAGTATGTTTATATTCTGTTGTTTTATAGGGTTTTGTTTAGTAGTTTCTTAAATTGAATTCGATGCTACTAACAATTTCTCTTAGTCTTACATATATTTTTCCTGCGTACATCTGGTTAACTCAACGTGAATCACACTGAATCTGATAGACTTTTGTTTGCATGTAGTTTTATGTGTTTATTTGTTGTTGCATGCAGATATTGAGAGTCTAACTTGTGGTTTATGCGGGCTTTCTTGTTTTAAAAATGCAATGAATCACAATTGTTAATTGATCTATAAAATGAACAACAAATTGCACATAGCCTAATTAGGGGGATAAATGAACTCCAAATTGCACAGTCTAATTAGGCGGATTAATGAACCCAACAATTTTCATTTAGATCTAAACAGGGGGATAAATTGAACATCAATTTTCACCTAGTTATAATTAAGGAGGAAAAGCACAACATTTTTTGTAATTTTGATCAAATTTCTTTTTTAAAAGGGATAATGAACAACAAATTTCATCTAGTATGGCTAATTAAGAGTTTAATTGCATGTCTTGATTTTTGCTTGAGTGTCATTTCTGTTGATTGCGTGTCTTTCTTTTTGCTTGCATGTCATTTTTGTTGATTGCATGTCTTGCTTTTTTTCTTGCATGCCATTTTTGTCAATTACATGTCTTGCTTTTTTGCTTGCACATCATTTCTGTTGATTGCATGTCTTGCTTTTTTGCTTGCACATCATTTCTGTTGATTGCATGTCTTGCTTTTTTGCTTGCATGTCATTTTTGTTAATTGCATGTCTTGCTTTTTGGTTTGCATGACATTTTTGTTAACTACATGTCTTGCGTTTTGGTTTGCATGTCATGTTTGTTAACTGCATGTCTTGCTTTTTTGGTTTGCATGTCATTTTTGTTAATTGCATGTCTCGCTTTTTTTTTATTGCATGTCATTTTTCTTGCATGTCATTCCTTTTGATTGCATGTCTTGCTTGACATTCTAATTCAAGTTGTTCATAAGGTTTGCAGAGCTACTAAGCTGGTTGTTTTCAGCTTGTGTCCTTCTGGAGAAGAAATCTCTTGTTAAAGACTCCCTTTGTTTTCCTTAATTATTCTTATGTAGGTTGGGGAAAAAGATAAAAAAAACTACTAATGAGTGACGCTTGCAGGGGTATCTTAGTTATTTTTTTCTTGCTTCCTTTCAAAATATTTGGATTTTGGGTTTAAAAAGAACAATGTGCTTGCCTTTCACATTTCATTTGGTGCTTAATAAATGAACATGTGCCTTGTGTGTCTGGCACATTTGTGCATCTGTGTAGTGGTCCCACCGCTAGCACACACTATCCTCTCCCTCTAACTCTCATGGTCTTAGGTGCAAGAGAAAAGTGTTAGCAACACTCAATTTTTTATTTTCTAGATCAAATCAATATTTGGTGGGAAAAGAGGTACTCACCCCAAGTATTGGTTCAAGCAGTACTCCTTTGGTCCGCTATATAAATTGATGTTTGCATTTTGGTACACCCTACAGTTTCCCTAGTACCCACATTCATGTAAGGTATATCAAAATCCTTTCCCCTACAAGGAAATGACTGGGACTGTGTCGCTTGGTGACACACAAGAACCCCAGAGGTGCCCCCACTACGAACCAATTGTTTTAGCAACCAAAAATCTCTCTACTTGTTGATACAGAAGGTCAAAGACCAACTAAGACACCCCACATTCTTGCAATTCATAGTAGAGATAGAAGTTCCTTAGGAAGATATGCCCCTTGGAATCTGAAGTCTAGTGTGCCTGAGAAGTGAGTGCATTGTAAGGAGGAGCTTGTGCCTCTAGACTTCTAGGCTATCCACTTTGAATAAGTGCATCTGGGTTTAATCCAAGTGGGGATTCAACAAGTATTGTCCTGGCCAGCCATAGGATTGTGATTGTCTATTACATAACATAAAATAAATCAAAACTTCATGACTTGTGTTTGGTGAGTATTTTCAAAAGGATACATTTTACATTCAAACACAAACACTTTTTGTCAAAACGTCATGGTGTCTCTAAATGGCCAGTCAACAACCTAATTGGTCAAGTTTCAACTTGAAAATGGTCAAATTGTCATCTGAAACCATCAAACAAGCAACCTGTTCCATGTGTTTTACAATTCTCTTAGTACCAAGAAATTAAACAGGATCATACCAAAGTCTTTGACATTAAGAAACCTCTCTTTTAGGCTCAGTAATCATTTAGGACTCTCAATCTAACCAGTTAGACTAGACCTCTTTTGATCTCTACACCACAAATCTTATCGAAGCAATCAACCCTGACTCCTTACTTCATCTAAAGCAAGAGTCTGATGAAATCGGTATCAAACTAGCTTAACTATGAGATCAAGAGAAATCAAACTCTTTCCCTAGGATTGACATTTATGAATAGAAAATCAAAACCTGTTAGAAGAGGTATCACCTTTTGTTTGGGCACATCAACAACCACATCATATCCTGTTAGCAAAGGCTTTTCAGGATGTCAATCCCAATATCCTTTTGGTTAGAGACCAATAACCAGGATGAAATGTACGTCGACCCTTTTCCTCCATGGGAAGAGGAGCAAGTGCCTAACTACTATGATGACATAGACCCTTTTGTGTATTTAGAGAGTTTTCCTGGGATGGCACAACCACCTGCTAATCCGTCCGTGCTTCAAAGTCCGCAACCTCAATATCAACAATCACAAAATCTCAATGTCTTACCACATCGTGGAATTCAATATCAAAACTATAACAGATCATATGTGCCTACATCACAACCTCAATATCAAAGGATAGCTAACATATTTTCAACCAGGCAACAGCTACCACAACCTAATGCTGAAAACATGCCACTATCACAAACGGATGTCCTCATTCAACAAATGCAAGACATGCAAACTAAGTTGCAAGATCTTCAAAATCAGAGTCAACCAAAATCTTACAGCGCAAAGGACTTATATCCCTACCCTTTTGATCAATAAATCTATATGCCTATGATCACATCACATGTCAATGAACATCCTCTGATTTTCTCAAATCCACCACCAAGGATTTCCCAAACAAAGACAATTGCAAATGTGTCATCTTTTGGACTTCAATCAAGCATAATCAATAAGCAACCTATTGTACACAATGTTTGGTCAAAAAATAATTTGCAACATGCAAACTTCAATGTGGTATCACCAACCTGATCGCCCAAGCAACAAAAATACCAATCTAAAGCTTTCAAGAGTTTTTTTTAGAAATTGGTTCATAGACATGAACCTATTGTTGAGAAAGATCAAAATCATCTACCCATGTCTAACAATGGTACATATCAAAACAATCACACCAATGCCACATCCACCTCCCATGAAAAAGTTGTCCCTCAAGAAGCTTCCATATTTCCCAACATTCCTTCATCTCCTGAAGCGTCACAGGAGAAATCTTTGTCACTTCCATCAAATGATATATCCAGTGAAAAAGTTGTCCCTCAAGAAGCTTCCATATTTCCCAACATTCCTTCATCTCCTGAAGCGTTGCAGGAGAAATCTTTGTCACTTCCATCAAATGATATATCCAGTGATGACCTCCCAAGGGCTACCCACAATGAATTTATAAACTAATGCCTTTCATGATTCAAGTCCCTTTTACAATTCAACAATTCTGTATCCAATGCCACCATGTGCATCATTCCCAGAAAAACATAATCGATTCAGTCCCATTCAAAGTCCATTCCTATCTTGTCAAAGCATTGAAACCTTCCAAGAATATACATGTCCAAACTCATACCTCATGTCAAGAGGATGAGCAAAAGCATGAAGAAACAAGTCCTGAAATAAATCAAGATCAAGATCCAAGAATGACAGAACCTGTCTAGTTTTTTACCAAGAACCAATCTTTCCAAAGTCTCATAAAGATTCTACTATCCTTGTCCATCCTATCCAAGATGATCCTCTTCCATTTCAAGCACAATATTTCCTTCCAAGTCTAATTGACTTTCCGCTTCCTAAGCAAGGTCATGTCACCCCTTCCATTATTCTGAATGATTTTATTTATAGTCAAGAGCAGAACACCCTTAAAGTGAATTCAAATGATCCCCTTCCAAGTTAAGATCAAAGTATCCCTTCAGCTTCATGTCCACCACAAGATCACATCATCCCTCCAGATCCTCCTCACGAGGCTACCATTCCTTCACCTCCATGTCCTAATACTCCATATCTTCCACAAGATCCTATTCTACTGAAAAATCTTGTTACTGCTCCTATTCCATCACAGATCCCATTATTCCTCCTGATCCTCCTCATGATTTGAGCACCTCTGTGCACGTTGTTCATGAAACCCATACATATCAAATGGGTTCCACCACTTCCATCCATTCTAGTCCACTTAATGATCCTCAAAATGGACTCCATTCTAGTCCTTCCATATCATATCTACCTCAAAATGGACACGCATCTAGTAGCAAGTATCCCAATGGTCAAAGCAAGCATTATCAATTCAAAGGGCTAGACCTACACAATCAAGATATATTAAAATCTTTCCACGTCAAAGAAAATTCTAATTATCATGGATTCCATAATAAATCTCATTCTCAAGATGTTCGTATCCCTTCAAAATCCAAATCCAAACATATACCTTTCCCTTCAACCCTTTCATCCCTCTTAGGTCCATATATTCCTTCATCCACTAGCTCACAATCCACATACCCTTTTCCAAATTCAAGTCAGAAAAGACACACATCTTGGAGAACCTTCCACCCATTCAAAAGGCCTTGATATCATTTCCTATCCATCCATGAATCACATTCCTTTTCCAAGCAATTTGGATGCCAAGCATAAAGTACATAAGTCTAAAAATCCACTTGCAATCAAGGATCAACATATCCATTCTAATCGACATGTAAAAACAAAGAAAAATATGACCCAGAAAGAAAAAATATATCCAAAAGGCCACAAAGGCCCATTAAGAAAAAAGAAAAGTTAAAATCCATATGGGTTCCTAAATCCCTTGTGCAAGCAATGCATTCCAAGGACATACAAAAGAATTAAAATTTAAATGCATGTGGATTCCCAAGCGACTTCTTGAATCACAGTGTCCCAAAGAAAAATCAAAGGCGGCATCCAAAATTTTTATCCCTTCATCTAAATTTCTATCACGTTCCAAATCTATTTTGGGTCCTTATGTCACAAAATTCATATCCATTCCTCTATCAAATCCAAAATCTATTTTTCCTCAATCACTCCATCACCCCTCAAGGTGTGTACAAATGTTGATCTTTCCCACATTTACATTCACTGAAAATAAATTCTTCTCACAATCCCTCCATTATCCAACACATATTTTATAGCCTTTCATCCAGACTATCGAATCTTTTGCATAAACCCTTATCCTACTTCATCCAACCATTCAATTCATCTCCCTTTGTCATTACCCTACCAACATCTTTGAGCATACTATCAAAAGCTATGGTCCATCATTATGTGTCCTTCAATTGAACCATACAAAGAGAAAGATGCTTGAGTCCTTCATCCAAGTCATGTCATGCATCTATTATCTTCCTAAAAAGTAAATAAATAAAAATGAAAAGAGGACAAAAAATGAAGAAAAAAGTTTTGCTTGATGAAGACTTGAGAAATAAGCATCTTGGTAAACATAAAAAAAAGAAAGAAAAAATAATTCGTCCAATAGTGGGATACCTGGCAAACAGGCGCTTTGGGCAAATACCATGATGAAAACCGCGTAAATAGGTGCCATGTGTAATCTATGAACCTCTTGCATTCCAGACTTGGGGGTAGATTTCATCCATGTTTTTCTATCATATCATATCCCTTTCATTTCCTCCATTATCCCATGTCCCTCATATCCCTTATCTTATCAACATCTATATTCCCTTTTTCTCAACTTTGATCTTGACAAGGTTAGGGATCTCCCTAGAAGCATCACATGTCCTATCTGCTTCATGTTGTCCACATCCATTTGGTCCATATTTCCTATCTTATCACATCCTTTAATCCATATCCCTTCCTCTTGTCCATTCTTGATCTTACTTTCCCTATTCATGTCCTATCATTATCCTATCCAAATCCCTCTTGGTCTTGATGGAAAATAAGGACATAAATGCAAAACATATTTTCAACATCCTCTTGACATGTCCACCCTTGTACATCACATGCCAATCAATGCACCATGTTATTACCTTATCTTGTCATGTTCAATCCCTTGGCTTGTAAAAAAGAACATGTTTTCCTCTCGTCAGATAGTCCTTGGGAGTCAAATCATCCCCAATACCTTTATAAAGTTACCACCATTCTTCCTCTATCCATTGTCACTCCACCAGTCTATTCGTCCAATCATAATGTCCCAACCTTGCTAGACACTAGGGGCAAACAAATACATCTTGCTCGAATAATAATGTCCTGAAAAATCTAAAAAATTGAAAACTGTCCTGAAAATAATTTAAAAAATTGCATAATGTCCTGAAAGAAATCCATTTAAAAAAATACTTGAAAAAATCTATAAAATTCACAAGTCTTGAAAAAGTTCATAAAAATTCAAAAAAAATCTTGAAAAAATACCAAAAACATCAAAAAAATCACCTGGGCCAATAATATTTGGGGTGTCTTTGATAAGAGCCTTCAGATGTCTATCAAGTATCTAATTATGGAAAACATTGCAATAGATACCTTCAATCGTGATACTATTACAATGGTGAGCAAGAATGATTGCGCCCTTGATCTCCTTGGTTGTTCAGTGCAGCAGTGGTTCATGACATAGCTTAACCGCCTCGTGTGTCTTCTATATGTGTAGTGGTTGTATCAGGCATTAACATGTCAATCTTTTGGGGAAACGACAACTGTTAGTTGTAACAAGTGGTATCAGAGCTTGGTCATAGGTTCGAACCTCGCTCTTGCACTGATGGGAATTGTTACAATGGTGAGAAAGACTGATTGCGCCCTTGGTTTCCTTGGTTGTTCAGCACAACAGTGGTTCATTGCATGGCTTAAACGCCTCCTATGTCTTATATATGTCTATTGATTGTATCAGGCATTAACATGTCGATCTTTTGGTGCAACGACAAATGCTAGTTGTAACAAATATGTCGTACATACCTCGACTCCAGACATATGAACCCTACGATGGACCAAAAACATCGCAAAATGTCCTAAAGAAAATAATAAAAAAAATTAAATACTTATCAACAAAATATTTGTAATAAATCATCTGTCATGACAAGTAGGAAGTGGCGTCAAACATCCAATCGAAAATCAAAACAATGAGCTTCATAAATCGACAATAGACTCACCCGAATCATCTCTATCAACAATCCAATCTGTCATCAATCGAATTAATCAATCAATTAAAGTCTTATACAGTGACATATACAATCAAAATCAGATAGATCAATCTTATACAAGTCATCTATTTTTGAAACTAGACACATCCACATCAACATCAAAATAAAACAATGATAAAAAAAGGTTGTTGACGAAGTTAGTCATGTTAGTCAATTGTCAATTTATCTTTCGCGATTGTGTTCACATGCTCCTCAAGGATACCACTGAGTGGCGAGAGTAGTTGGGATGGTTCATAATCTTGTTTTATCTTTGTTTTATGTTTGTTTTATCTTTGTGGAGTGTTTTGGTAATGTTCCGAGGAAAGGATGATTTAGGGTGGTCATAAGTATTGTCACGCATATGAAAGCCACACACACTCAATTCCGAGACAACCTTGGGACGGAATTAAACATTCCTTATTGTCTATCTTCTTGTTATAACAGAGACCGTATTAGTGTCCGGATGGGAAATATATGGATTCTTTTGTAACTCTTTCTTTTCAAATAAGGCATAATGATAATGTTGAACTGAACATTTTTACAGCAACCCAGAATCATCACCTATCTTGATTGCAATTCATTCTTTTCTTTTCTAACATGTCTTCTATCAGCCAAATTATTCAATCAATAAGTCAAATTGGTCAAATCACTCAATCATTGTATATGTTAGTCAATCAACCAATCATCACTTGTCTTATACTAGATGTATCCTTCCTGAAACCCGATGTTGTCAGTAGTCTTATACAAGGTAGTCTTCCCTGAAACCAGACGCTGTCGCTCGTCTTATACCAGATGGGTCTTTCCTGAAACTGGACATGATTCTCCATCAATCGTTTCCATATCCAATGTCAATCATGTAATCATCATCATCTACTAACATTCTTCACTTCTTACTAACCATTCTTCTTTGTCATCATATTTCATCTTCTCATCTAACATTCATCTTCTTCTTTCGAGAGATCATTTATGACTTTGTTGCACATATAATCTCTCGAGGGGGCATCAAATCCACCTGCTATCACTGAGGAAAGCTGGGGCATGGCCTGAATAAGATATTATTTGAGACAATGCTAAAAATCACATTGTATCAAAGAGGGGCAAATGTAGACACCAAAAATTGGACACTCGCATGAGTTTGAATTAATTACTAATTATTTTCTTATTAATTAAAGAATTCTTTAATTATTTAAGTAATCATCTTATTTCTTCTATTAACCCGATATTTCAATCATTTAATCATCCCTCTTAATATTGATTAAATAATTAATATTATTTAATTAATTAACCTTAAATTAATTGGTCTTTATCAATTAATTAAATTAAATTTTTATAATCTTATAGTTTAAATAATTATCATTGATTATTTAAATTAGCTAATTAATTCCTCTTAATTAAATAAATTTCTCAAATTAATTTAACTTTATCCCAGTTTCAATTTCATCTAATTCTTAATTAATTTTGTAATAATTTCAATCTATTTTCATCATTTCTATAAATTAAAATTTTAAATTCAATTTAATCCTTAAAAAAAAAAAGCAAAATTATGAGGTAATTAGATTATGAAAATTCAAAAACCTCTTACAAACTAAAAAATCTAATTTCTAAAAATCTATTATATTCTCAAAATAAAAAATCCTTTCAAAATGCGAAAATGAATCTTTTCCCAACAAATGCATTTTGTAAACTCTTATTTTCCAAAATCAGAAATATCTCCAAATCTTATCTTCTCTTCTGTTTTCCAAATGAATCTTCACTTTTTGAGTTCAAAATGGAAACAAATTCTCATTTTTGGAAGATTACCCAAAATCTCTCAGTTCCTAATTATCTCAACCCCATCCTATCTTGAAACTCTATATAAACCCTTGTTAATGTTTGTAGCTTTAGTTGTGTGATCATTTAGAATATATATAATACTTAGATATTGATTAATAATTTTATATTGTATTTGTATATATATATGCTATATATGTTATATTATATATTATTATTAAACATATACTATGCAAACTTATATTATTCTAATATATGATTGATTAATGAAACATTATAAAATTATAATGAATACACATGTCCTTCATGGGACATGTCTCTCCCAGACTCATTCCCAATATAAATGAAAGAGAGATTGTTGTATTTGGAAAACACATACAACATAGAGTGCTATTACATTTCCAGCAATCCTAAAACTTAACATGGTATCAGACCAGAAGATCTGCCTGTGCGTTGAAGATGAAGAACCTCCGCAAAGATCTACGCTGAAGATTGAGAAAAATATTTGAAAATTGACGACAACATGGGTAGTGTGAAAGATTGTCGAATCGATGGAAAAAGGGTAGTTTTTAAGAGACAATCCTTCGCAATTTCCCCGACGTTGTTATTGAGAGGCCCGCAATATTGACATTGGTGACCACATCTTTTGGTGGCTTATAGAAATGTATTGCATAACCTTGGTCAGGTGTGCTAGATGAAAGGCTTATTGGAAGAACCATAACATGAATCATTTTTTTAGAACTTGCAGATTGTTGTTTCTTTTGAAGAACGTGGTGAATTTTAGCAACTCAAGTCTGCATTCAGTCTGCACTTTGTGCGAAGAGCCACCATTAGAGGAGATAGAGATCAAGGGCATCCACATCTAAGTCATCTAGAAAATGAGTTACCTTTCAAAACATGGTCCCATTTTGCATTGAAAGTGCTCCGTGTGAGTTCACATCCCCTACATCGAATTTACAAGGACATGTATAGATTGGTCTTGCGGCAGCGATCTATGTTACTTCTTCCAGTTTTGGAAATTTTCATTCTAGTTCATCTCCACATTTCATACATGGCATTCCCAGGGGTGTCTATATTCTCATCAGTCGATAGTGGAGGTCTCTGTTTTGAATGAGTGTTGCACCAATGTACCTACTTTGGCTGCGAGTTTAGGCTCTATTCATCAGTTGTGAAGGCTCGTGATTGACCAGTAAATCCATTGAAGAGATCTGTAGGAACTCACAACAAAATGTGACATTGATACACACCACGTATCTACTAAAGACAAGATCGGTCTCATCAAAATGTAATATTTCCTTGACACAGAAAATGAGGATATTTCTATTGTATACGTTGTGAGTATAGTTTGAACAAAGATAGAAATGAAAGAATTCGAAGATTATCGCACAAAAAAAAAAACATGAATTGAGGGAGTCTTATAGTATTTTATGACTTTGGGATGTCTAAGGTAGACAAATACTCTTTATCAAGACATGCTAATAATCAAACCTATTTTCGATGCCATCCCTCAGAAGAAGAAACACTAAATCTATTATTCATGATTCATAAGAACAATATCTTCCCATATACCGCCACCATCTGAAAGAAAAGAGACAATTACAGATACGTAACTTTAATGGAATTGTCATCTACACACTATAGCTGGGAGAGGTCTGTTAGTGGAAATAATATTTGTAGAGATTATTCAGTATAATTTCAGGACTTTGATAACCGGTGGCACAAAGGGTGTGATGTTATTTGTATAGTCACTACTAAATATTACTCGATTGAGTGTGAAGATGACAATATATTAAGCGAAGCCAACATATGAAATTACAATCTTTTGGAACTTCAACACTTTCCTTGTTCAAAGGTTATAAGATAATTATTGTACTCGTATTGCTACATATTGACTACTGTGGATAGGCCAAACCAGAGATGGTTACCTACTGTGAGGATTAATAACAAGATGATGCAACGACAGAGAAAAATATTGCGCTGCATATTAATACTGAGTTAAATCTACATCCACTGGAATGATTATCCTTGTTGAGGACTAGATTTGGATCCATATAAGAAATAGCCATGGGTGGAATTCAATGATGAGGACTTTATGTTCACCTTTGTGTACAGATGAGTGTACGATGTGGGGTGGTGGAAGAGCTCGCAATGATCATAAGCTGCATGTTGAGGGTGAGATGCCTCGTGTGCACACTCTGTATTAGATGCAGTGAGATGGGGTGAATTGTGCGTTGTTTTGGAGCCCTTGCATCAGAAATTCTTTGTCTGTATGTGATGATAATAGATTGGGTCGCATTCAAATAAATTGCGGACTAGTCGTCTCCATCACTAACCAAGGATACGAGAAATATATTATGGATTGAATGGGATGTGACATGGAGGTCTGAGATATGGATGTATTCACTGCATGGTTGTCAACTTTTGATTGCATTCACTATGTGAGGTCATCTGTATTATGGATGGGGCCTCTGTTTCAGATTACAAATGAACGCTCGTTGATCGTGTTGTGAGTGATCAACATCGCCTCACTCCCATGTAAGGAAGGAAGAACTTGATAATTTATGCCATGAGAATGAGTTAGTCGCAGAAGACGGTTCTTTGAAGAGGAGGATATCAGATTTAGAGGGAGTCTGACATCCCATCAGAGGCAACCATTGAAAGAAGATGTTAGAAGGTTGATGCATGTACTTGAAGCTTCAGAAGAGAGCCACATTAATCATGAATTTCTGGTGTTGCAAATTCTCGAGATAAATCCACAGTTTATTGCATTCACTTATGTTACTATGGAATTAGACAAGTACATTTGTGTACGAGAAATCACTCTTGCAAAAAATGTTATGATCATTGAACAAATAAATCATGTTCCATATGATGAGAGTCTCTTGGAGCAAGATATCTTCCATGATTGGAGTACGTGAATATGGTATGCTTTCGTGACAAAGGGAGCAGCTAGAGAATCTACATCAGCTGACATCTGAGGAACTTGATTCAGAGGGAGTAGACCATGGAGAGATGGTTTCTCTAGTATTCAGATGAAGTACATTATCAATGAAGATTGGACGACTGATATTCTCACCAAGCCTCCTTCCAAAGTAAAGTTTGTGCATTTTTTGAACAACCTTGGAGTTGTGGAAAACAAAGCCCTTGTTGAGAGGGAGTATTATCATCAACGATTTCTTGATATGTACTTTATTGCATTCTTATCTTTGAGAGAGAAGTCTATGGTGAAAACCCTTGGTTTCACCCTTTGAAATGAGTCAAGGTGGATGTCATGTGTGTGACCCCATGACTTATGGGCCCTCCTGTGAACATTGAATAAAGGTGAAGAAATTTTGACAATGAACACTTGTATTTGATGTTGTGAGGTGACGACTTTGCAAACATCTCCATTATGATAGTTTATACCCTGTAAATCAACATGGACTAGAAGGTATAGTTTAAAATACTTACAAGTTCTATTGTATGGATATATCATGTCTATATGGTAAGTATCACATATGTGATACTAGTGCACATATCATACAAGACATCTTGAGGACTTGGTGAATATCATAGACTTGATATTTGGAGACCGTTATCTGAGTACTTGGTGAGTATCATGGATTTGATATTTGGAGACCATTACTCATTATAATCATTTTTGAGAACTTGGTGAATATCTTGTGAGTTGATATTTGGAGACCATTGCTTTGAGTACTTTGTGAGTATCATGGAATTGATACTTGAAGACCATTACTCGTTATATCAGTAAAATGATATAAAATTTAAATGATTATTTATACTCACATATTTGGTGAATATCATGGACTTGATATTTGAAGACCATTACTCTGAGTACTTGGTGAGTATCATGGATTTGATACTTGAAGACCATTACTCATGATAATCATTTTGAGCACTTGGTGAATATCTTGTGAGTTGATGTTTGGAGACCATTGCTATGAGTACTTGGTGAGTATCATGGACTTGATACTTGAAGACCATTACTTGTTATATCAGTAAAATGATATAAAATTTAAATGATTATTTATACTCACATATTACATTGAAGTAATATATATATCCTCCCTAGCTAAGAGGGAGTGTTAATGTTATAGCTTCCGTCAGATCAATAATGAACATACTAAGCTGATATAATAATATTATATTGTTAATGTAATAAATATTATATTATATTGTTGATTCAATTAAGTTCATTTGTTTTATATATATATATATATGAGATATTATATACATATATATAATAATTATTAATAATCTTAGTAAATCGACTGAGACTTAGTATTGGGTATTCAACGGCTTTATGTAATAGTCGTGTGATTCGTTGTAACTAATATAAGACAATGGTATGAGAAACACATAATAATATATGTGTTACGATACTTGGTAAGTATCGTAACACATATATTATTATGTGTTACGTACTGCAGATTATATATATGGGCCACGATAACTATTATATGAAACATTTCGAGTGAGACATGTCTCATGTAGAGACATGAATCTACTACGTAGAGGCATGTCTATACATGAGCCATGATCTCTTATTTATATGAAGTTTAGATTTGCACTTGAAGACATATCAGGAGTTATGTTATATTTAATTTCTAAGTATTCATACGAATCTTATTAGGATCCTTCTGAACTAAGTGTTACATATTGATTGGACCATATGAGACATGTCACGTAGTGTCATGTCTCTACGTAAACTTAGTATCCATATGGCAGATATCATGAAACGTAATGTCATTGTACATACCATGGATATTTATGAGCTATGGTGAATATCACGTGATTTGATATTCCTGCATATACCATATCTCCTTATATCATAGTGAGGTGATATCTCCTCTCTTTAAAAAAAATAAAATTAATGGATTTATTACCTTGATGGATTTTATCGTCTCTAGCTAAGAGGAAGTGTTGATGTTTTGTGGAATTATGGCGAGGGTCAAGAGAGACCACTACACTTTTTGTTTGATCATCCTCCCTAGCTAAGAGGGAGTGTTAATGTTTGTAGCTTTAGTCGTATGATCATTTAGAATACATATAATACTTAGATATTGATTAATAATAATATATATATATATATATATAGATATATATATATTATTAAACATATATTATGTAAACTTATATTATTCTAATATATGATTGATTAATGAAACACTATAAAATTATGAGTAGACATGTCCTATGAAGGGACATGTCTCTCCTAGACTCATTCCCAATATACATGAAAGAGAGATTATTGCTTTTGGAAAACACATACAACATAAAGTGCGATTACATTTGCAGCTATCCTAAAACTTAACATGGTATCAGAGCCAGACTGGAAATATAAGAGATTAGGTTGTTGATGGTGAATGTGTGACTGTCTCAGAAAATACTGTCTCGGTAAAAGGAAAATATCTCACAAATCCACGGTTGGATTTTTCTAGAAATTGCGGATATGTTGGTGAAAAACTAACTTCAAAGAATCTCACTGAAGCGATTGGAAATAAAGTGTGGGGTTCAAAAGTTATTACAGAATGTGTACGGGTCTATGTGAAATTCTTGAAAGTGACTTTCATTAAAGAGATATATTAATTTGTTATGATTGTGGTCAAGCATTAACAAAGAAGCATGAATTCAAGGAAGGGTGTCTCTTTATAGAAAGAAAGAATCAATTATAGAGTGTCACCTCTCTTAAATCAAGTCATTTCATAAGAAGACATGAGAATTGTTCAATGATATAAGGAGATATGGTATATGTAGGAATATCAAATCACGTGATATTCACCATAGCTCATAAATATCCATGGTATGTGCAATGACATTCATTTTCATGATATCTTCCATATGGATACTAAGTTTACGTAGAGACATGGCACTACGTGACATGTCTCATACGGTCCAATCAATATGTAATACTTAGTTTAGAAGGATCCTAATAAGATTCATATGGATCTCAGAAATCAAATATCACATAACTCGTGATATGTCTTCAAGTGCAGATCTAAACTTCATATAAATAAGAGATCATGTCTCATGTATAGACATGCCTCTACGTAGTAGAGTCATGTCTCTACATCAGACATGTCTCACTTGAAATGTTTCATAAAATAGTTATCGTGGCGCACACACACACACACACACATATATAATCTGTAGTACATAACACATAATAATATATGTGTTATGATACTTACCAAGTAACGTAACACATATATTATTATGTGTTACTCATACCATTGTGTTACATAAAGCCGTCGAATACTCAATACTAAGTCTTGGTTGATTTACTAAGATTGTTAATATATATATATATATATATATATATATATATATTAACAGTATAATATAATTATATCAACTTAGTATGTTCATTATTGATCTGACCGAAGCTATAACATTAACAACCCTGTCCATTCTCATAATAGGCATTGAATTTATGAGAAATTCATTTATGGAGGTTTCATTTCCAGTTTATGCAGTCATCAATCATTTCTAGTTTTCTCAAATCTCTGAGTCCAGGTTTTGCCAGATCCAACACTGAGCACCACTTCAACAATAGTGCAGAGAAACAATCAAAGTAGAGTTTTATACATTAGTTTGAATTGATTTCATTTCATTATTTCATTTCTGATTAGTATGTTTACATTCTATTATTTTGTAGGGTTTTTGTTTAGTAGTCTCTTAAATTGAATTCAGTGCTACTAACAGTTTCTCTTAGTCTTACAAATATTTTCCCTACATACACATAATTGAAGTAACAATCATGGATCTATGCAACACAAAATAGAAAAGTGGTGAGAGTTTCTCTTCCTTCTTACAACATTAGAGGAAGGTGGCTTCTAAAGCTCCATTTCACATTCCTAAAAGAGATAATATCTTGATTTTCATTGAGAATTTCCAACTCAACATGAAGTGTACTCTACACTCACAATGCATTGACACCTTTGAGGAGCTTACAAAACAAGGTCTAAAATTAGAGAGCCATCACATTAAAAGGAAGGGTAATAAAATAAAGAGACCAATATCAATTCATCTTATGAAAAATCAGAATATTGGTCCAAACATAGAAATGTCACTAATGATGGTGTAGTTGATGCCAAATCTATTAACACAGGATGACCAATGTTGTGTCTTCAAGGGACACCCAACACCAATGCTCCCAGTACCAACAAAAATGTGCCTAAAAGTGGGACTCAGTCATCCAATGTCACTAATGATCAACAAAATCCTCTGAGAAGGTA
Organism: Thuja plicata; assembly: GCA_018584345.1. Lineage (NCBI taxonomy): Eukaryota > Viridiplantae > Streptophyta > Pinopsida > Cupressales > Cupressaceae > Thuja > Thuja plicata. The sequence goes on from MU227291.1 coordinate 1,068,085, forward strand.
GAATCCAAGATAAACCTATACACCTCTCGTTGAACCTCTTGAAGTCTTCCTAAGGAAATTAGTCCAATCAAGCGCCATCACATTATCAAAAATTATACACTATGAACTAGGTCCATTCAAACCCGCATGGTGGAATGATAATGACTTTTGTGAGTACCATTGCACCAAAGAACATAAGACTGTAAACTTCTATCAACTTAAGAATATATTCCAAGACCTAATTGAACATGGAGAAACTGAAGTCCTTAATAATCCTGACACATCTAATAAGGATCACACTATCTTCAAGAATCCATTATAGGATCATGATAAAGGAAAAGCCTCATCTTTAGGACAACACAACAAGGCTAACTATTCTTATGATTCCCATCAACGTGTTGTTAATCATATCCAGACTGATTCTAATTATACTATACATACTATCACAGTCAAGGGGAAAGATGTTGAATGTGTTGTGGCTACCCACATAACAAAGATCATAGTCCAAGGTGCCCCTTCCAAATTTTTAATACCATCCAAGTCCTTCATCTCATTGATAGGCCAGTACAACTTATTAGACCATCTTAAGAAGACCTCTACATAGATTTTCATATTTAAACTGTTGTGTATATCACCTAATTACAAAGTAGTCCTAGATACAGCCTGACAAGAGTTGTATGTTTCTCTAGACATTGAGGTTGATGAATTTCAATCCATGATTGTACACTTGGCTACTACCCATCATGTTGTATTCATAGAACAATACCTACCCATGTATAAGCTCTTCCATAATGATCCCCTTCACCTAGAGGTATATTTCCACCTACATAAAGTTAGAAGGGTGTTGGTAGATGGTGGAGAAAGTCTTAATATTTGTGCCTTGAAGTTAGTTCAAACACTAAACAATTTTGAGTGTTGAATGGACCTCACCAAGAAAATCATTATCAGAGCATATGACAATGTAGAATTTCCTTCCAAGGGCGCTATTCCATTACCTATTAGGATAGGATCAACCATTCATGAGAATACTTTCCAAGTCTTGGATCTTGAGATTTGATATAGCATGATTCTTGAAAGACCTTTACTTCATGCCAAGAAGGTTGTAATCTCCACATATCACCAATGCCTAGAATTTACTTATAGTCAATTTTTTTTTCATCCTAGGTGATGGAGATCCATTCCTATATTGTAACAACCTTATAGGATCCACTCCAAACCAAGTCCACATTAACCAAGAAGAATCAACCCTCTCATCCTCTAAATATCTTGACACACTCATTTTGTCCAAATTTAGTGCCCCATCAATGTTTGAGCTCAAGATCATGGTTCAAGACAAGGGTTGTGGGGAGTATACCTATGTAAACTTATTTTGCGTAGGTAAGCTACCTATTACACCAAGGTGTTGAACAATCAGAGTTTCTTTTTTTGGTGGGGGGGGGGGGGGGGGGGTGAATCAGTATTCTATAAAATCTTAACCTTTATGACACTGTTAATCAGTTTCACCAAACTTACTTTAACCCTTAATTACAACAAGATAAAAACAATTAAGCACATCAATCATAGAACACAAGAGACACCATATTTTTATTGTGGAAAACCCAAATGAGAAAAACCATGGAGAGTTTTATCTCTCAATATTGTATAATTAGTTATATAATATTACAATGCTCACTGCGGGACCCACTACGAAAGGGCTCACAAGCCAAAGAAGAGGCTCACTACTAAAAGGAAATATAAAAATGAACTCTTACAAATGCACCTGATGTATGCCGAGATTAGTTCCCTTGTAGTATAGAAATACTTCATCGTTCCTTTTCCTTCTCACAAAAACTTCTTCACCAAAGTTGTCACAAACTTATGTCTTCTTTTCTTCACACATTTAATTGTACCCTTTTTTAATTATATTCTTGTCTCTCATCTTTAACACACACACACACACACACGGATTCCAAGCTTATTTTATGTCATCCAAACATGGTAGGACCAAACTGTCGATAGACTCTCACACGTTTCATTTCAAAATACATCCCAAGTTAGCTTCCACTCATCATCCAAAATATTTATAAAAAATGTCCACTTGATTTCTCATTGATCATTAGTTCCTTAATCATGTCCCAAACTCATGGAATAAAAATCGTTCATGTGAAAAAGTGCGGAGCAACACACCAACTATCATGTTCTGGAGAAACAAAGTAACTAGAAGATAGAGTTACTAGATCAATAATGTGAACCGTCTGGAGCTCCAAAGCTTATGAAAACCTGAAGATAGATATCTTAGAGATACAATAACATGTTTTCCAAAGTGAATAGCCATAATCATTTATGCAGAAAGACGTGGAACAAAACATTGTTAACTACATCTTAGAATATCTAATCAAATAAGCCAATAACAGTTTGTCGACGTCAATGACAATCAAAACAACATTCTCCTTTATTAGTTACCAAAATTTCTTATTTTTTCATTGACGACAACATATATAAATCAAAGAAATAATTTTTTCATCACGAGTGCCAACCCCCCCCCGCCTACTGTGATATCCTTTGTACAAAATTTCTGCCTTCTCTTTTTGTTATTTTATTGTTTGTTTTTTGTTTCTCTATACATACTCCACTATTTTCCACTATTGTCCCCCTTTTCCATCAAGGAAAAAGGGTATAAAAAATGATAGCAAAAAGATGTGATTAAAAAAAAGACTTCATTTACCTCTAGGAAAGATCTTGTACTTAGTTGTGAGTTCGGGATAGATTTTCTAGTGGTTGATGGCATTCAAGAACATTGAACTCTGATAGTTACATTGTGCCAATAGGTAAAGTGCACTATCAAGATCATGTGGATCATTAGGATTTGATTCTTCCTTTTCTTCTTCTTCCAACATAATGACATAATGTTCCTTTTTTGCTTCTACAATTTCTTTGACTTTCTAGAAGGTACTGTCAAAGTCATCTCTACTCCTCTATACTTTTATCGGTTTGGATTGTAGCATGTTTACCATTTTTCTCTGTGTACCATCTTTGTCAGAAAATATGTCAAATGAAAGTGCTAGTTGATTCAACTCAGACTCAATCGAATCAATCTTTTCCTTTTGATTTTTGGTGGCCTCAAGTCATCTATGACAATATCTGTATGCTTTGGCCATATTTTTGATGCAAACCTTCATTTCCTTAATGTAGTCATCCAGCTCCTCATGCATTGAGTCACATGTTTTTCTTAGATTTTTTAACAAATTCACCTTTGTAGATTTTTTAGATGAGAATTCATTCACATGTTCAAATAAGATACTTGGGACCAAACTTACAATATCACATGGAACAATTTTGTTCAAGAGCATATGAGTAGCAAGAGCTTCCTAAATTATAACTTTATCATATAATGGCCTTGAGAAATATGTCACTCATTTTCTTGATGTTGTCTTCCTCCTCAAATATTGTCAATATATTTTCCACTTCAAAGGGATCCTCATCTGAACCTTTAGAATCTTCCTTGAGTACATTTTCTTTCTATTTTTAGTGTCTTCCTTAGTGGTTCAAGCTCATATAGGTTTAAAACAACTACAATCTCCTTTTTACTTTTATTTTTATTCTTGTTTTGTCTTGTTGTAGAGGTGGAGGGGACCTTACTGATTTTTTTGGATATTTTATTTCTGGAGATTGTGTTTGTAGTAAAATATGTGATAAAATATGCAACCAAACACTTCAATAAACCATTACATCAAAAGGGGTTAGCGTCAAAATAAGAATCAAAATATTACATAAACACCCTTGAAATCGGCTTATGCTTCCTAGTTGAAGTGAGTGTGATTCTCATAAATGCCCATCAGATTAGACATAGAAAATCAGTGACTTGACTACCTCAAGATGGAAGATTCAAATGCAAGAATGAGCAAGATGCATGTGCTTGCATAATCTACTCTCAAAAGATTTGAAAATGAAATTCATGAACTATCAAACTAAATGCATACTAACCATGAAGAATGAAACTACAATGCAAGTGTAAACTATCAATGAAATGGACAATGCATCTACCATTAGCCTATGAAAGGAAGCTAAGATTCCATTGAACTAAGAAATGAAACTAACAATGCATATGCAAAGAAACTACTATGATAGAAAGAACCAAGAGTGTACAATAAAACCCTAGAATTAAAATAGCATTATAACAATAATATCCAAATTGCCTATATGAATGAGCAAGAGAGATACCCCTTTTATAATAAATTCTAAGAGATGAACGGTTGAGATTAAGAGGAAAAAGGAAATGAGCAATGATGGAGATGCAAATTTCCTCAATCTGTGTGAGCTTGATCCAAGTGATTTGGTTGGTCAACCTTGTGGAGAATAAGAAAAAATATGTATTTTCCCTTTTATTTGTTTTATTTTGATTTTCAATGTGCTCACACATGTGTAAATGGGTTCTTTCGATTTAAAAGGGACTTTAGGACTTTTTGATTTATCCTAATGTTTTATGTAATTTATTTATTTTAGGCTTGATGATTGATGATTTGATTCAACAAGTTAGGATTAAAATTATGTAAGCAAGTTTAATTAAGTTCTCTCATAATTAGGGTTTATGGTCTAACTTATGAATGTCTCTAATTTAGAATTTATTAAGACCAATTAATTGGAAATAGGGGCTATATGTTTGATAAACCAATTTTAGGTGATTACATTTGCCCCTCTTTGAATTGTTGTACAAGCAGCGCGTTGATTCAAGGAACATCTAATGTTTGACTGGATCAGGAAATAGCTTGATATGAAGTGATGAAACTATCCCACTGATCAAAACTGACTCTGAACTTGATTGAACGCAGGTCAATTGAGTTTTGAAGATATCATCTCCAGACTTGATTGAGAGAAGACTTATAGGGAGATCCAGAAATATCAGCCCCGGGCTTGATTGAACAAAGACTGATCGAGAGACCTAAAAAATATTAGCTTCAGGATTGATTGAGATAAGACTGATAGAAAGATCTAGAAATATCAGCTCTGGGCTTGATTGAGTGAAGACTGATAGAAGAGTTTGAGCATTCAGCTTGATGTGAAGCGATGAAACTAAATATCCGTCCTCCAAGCAGATTTCTCTATTTTGGATTGGGTTAAATGAAAAATCAACCTGATATGGTGTGATGAGATTGATTGCCATTTGATTGATTTCTTGAGATAATTGACTTGATATGGGTCCTGATGAAGCCAATCACATGATTTGAGAGAGGTTATCAGATTGATATGGTGCGATGAACCTGATATTCCCCTAGAGATTCAGATTACTTTATGCACAATGATGACAATCACTTTCTTAATCTTGATTTAGGTCAGGGCCTGATACCCTTAGAGAATGAACTTGTTGATGTGAATCAAATTGTTGATATAATGGTACTCCCCCCTCGAGAGAGAAATTGAAAGGAGGGGATAGCCACAAGCCTAATAGATCAAAAAAGCATTGAGGAAATGAGGTACGAGCTTGTTTTGAGGTCTGGTTGACCAATTTTGACCAAGAGTTGACCAAGGTTGATTTTTCAAATTGAAGTTTGATAGAATCAATTAGGATTAATCTCAAAGTGGAATCCTATGAGAAAGTGTTAGCGATCAACTACATTTGAGAAAATAGGTTAATCTACATTTTTTAGTATTAAAATGTTGTTGTATTTTGATTTTGGTCCCGAAAATGGATTTAGAGCCATCTAATTAGCCAAGGGTGCAATTTTCACGTCCATCGGAGTACTTTAAAAAATTAGGTCAAAACCTATATAAGGCCGAGAGGGGTGAGGGGTAATTTCAAATCATTTTAACCATCCAAGTTTGAAATCTAGAAGCTTCTCTGAGTGAAAATGGTGGTGCTAGTAGAAGATCATTGATTTGAGCACATGCGGAGGTACAGACGGCCGGTGGACTACCTGCCTCTAGTAAGTAACTGATTAACTTCACTTGTGCATTGAATCTTTTCACTTTCTCAGAGGTTTTTGCATGTTTTCCACATTTTAGGTTGTAGGGTCTCGGTTCATTGTACGAGCCAGTGAGAGGGTTCAGACAAAAAATTTGGAAAACCTAGTTTGTCATTTCAGTCCATTAGAATTTTCACACAAGGAGCAGTCACCTGTCCTATGAGAACCTTCATATGAGCCCACTCTATCGTATGACCCCATTAGATTTGTCGTTTCAGCCTAGATTGTCGCATGGTATACAATCCTGACTCATACGAACCTTAATACTAGTGGCCCTTTGTTGTACTTTGTCATTTGGGAGCCAGTGGTACTTTTTTGAAGAGTTCTCTTGTCAATTACATATTTTTTTGTTTTCATAGCCTGTTTGCCATCTTTTCTGATTGATGCATGTTGAATATAGCTTGACTTTACTCAGTTACTGATGCATTTCCATTGTTTTGTCTTCTTATAGGTGCAGCTTCCAAATATTCAATTTTGGTCTATATATCCTCCCACCTTGCGGTTGGTGAGGAACCTATCCGATGATTAGAGAGGTCATTTGAGAGACTATGGTTTCAGATGGTTGACCCAGATGCCTGACATCTGAGTGAACCATGGGTTGCTGATAGCTTTGGTGGAGAGATTCCACAGTGAGCATAATACTTTTCACCTGTCGACCGAGGAGATGACCATCACTCCCGAGGATGTCTGCAAGATTCTCTGGATTCTGTTCGCAGGAGAGCAGGTTGAGTATGATGTAGTACTTCAATTGGGTGCACAAGAAATTATGTGGGTATTCCATGATCACACCATCCTAGATCGAGCCATATCCTAGGACGATATGTGGAGTTAGTATGGGACCGACCATCCTCTAGCGTGTGTTATAGTAGGATTCATAGGTTGCTTCTTGATGGTAGACAAGAGCCAACAAGGGTTTTTTTGTGGATGGGGAAGGGTTCAAGAGAGACTGATGACTTGGCCAGAGAAGTTGGGTTTGGGCCAGTGCATCTTGGCGCATATGTATCATGATATGCTTGAGGTCACATACAAGGGTGATCGAGGTATGGCTACAGGAGTGTTGATATTACAGGTATGGGCTTAGGAGCATCTCCCAACTTACAGTCCAGTGACCGAGGATCCACGACAGAGTGGACGACCCTATGTGTACAGGTACATAGGTTTTATGAAAAAACCCCACCTAGGGAATACTGACAACTGGAGACGTCAGTTAGATGATCTCAGCTTGGTTGTTTGGAGGCCCTACATACAGACAGAGGCCTGGAATGACTAGAAGGGTCACACTAGTAGAATTGGCCCCTATTTTTGACAAAAATTGGTCAAATTATCTACCCAGATTGGTCGAAAGACCTGTCGATATTTTTCAAGTTGAAAGTTCGACACATCCTAGTTTAAGTCAAAATTTCTACACAAGCTTTGGTTGAAATTGGCATGTTGAAATGTCCATATTATTTGTCAAAACTTCGACCAACTTTCATCGGAATGTTTAACTGATCTGACTAGGATGTCAAACCCACAACGCATATTTTCAACACACAATGGTCGAAACATACATCGGCCCAAGTTAATGTTTCGACCAAGTTTGGTCGAAATGTTTGACCCATTCGCCCAAGATGCCAAACCCACAACGCAAACTTTTGACATAGAATGGTCGAAACGTAAACCAGTCTAAGTTAATTTTTTGACCAAGAGATGTCAAAATTTTGACCAATATTGAATTTAAAAAAAAAACAAATTGCATCTTTGTCCAAAAATTTCTCAAGAAGTTGCAATGATAATTGCAAAGTTGTCAAATTGATAAGTTTTGCAACTTTTTTACATTTTCTATCAAATGTTGGCTTTCTTGACTAGATGTGATACAAAATCATGTCAAATTATATTTTGACATGATTTTTTATCACATCTAGGCAAGGAAGCTAGAATTTGATAGAAAATATAAAAAAGTTGCAAAAGTTACCAATTTGACAACTTTGCAACATTGCAACTTGTTGAGAACTTTTTTCACAAAGATGCAATTCATGTTTTGGCAATTGCCACCAACCGAGAATCGTTTGGGCCAGTTGGAAAAGGTTATCAATATCTAGACTAATCACCAACGACATCCTCGTCGGTGATTAGTCTAGATATTTATCTTTAGGTGTATGGTATGTGTCAAGATAATTCACTCCTTATGGTTCTCTATGTTGATGACCTATTGATCACATGGAGTTCCTCATCCATGATTGTTGCAGTGAAAACTACTCTCCGTGACAAGTTTTTGATGATTGACTTGTGCTTGTTGCACTATTTTCTTGAGATTGAGATATCTTTGCCTACTTCCACGATCACAATACACTATCCATATATTCTCTCAAATTGCTCTCAAGATTTCACATGGGTTACTCCAGGCCTACTCCAAGTCCCTTTCTTTCTAGAGTCAAACTTGAGGCTTAGTGTTCTTCACACTTGATTGTCGGTACTTTGCAGCAACAACTTGTTGGGGATCTCATCTATTTGACTCATAAGAATTGACATTTCAGATGTTGTGGGCATGGTCTCTTGATTCATGTGTGTGCCCCATGGGTTGCACTAGAAATTAGCCAAGCAATTATCTACTACAATCAAGGTACTCAAAATTTTGGGATTCACTACACAACAAGCATTGATTTCAACTCAGTGGACTACACAAATTCAGATTGTGTAAGTAATTCTCTAGATCACAATTCTACTTCAAGTTATAGCTTCTCACTTGGTTCATGACTTGTTTGTTAGAGAGAAAGAAGAAATTTGTTATTGGTCCATCTTCTATTGAAGCCGAGTACCAAAACTGAGGCTATTTGGTTTCAGAATCTTCTCATTGAGTTTGGTATTCAATCTAAACAACCATCAATCATATTTCAAGACAATCAATTTGCTACTCAAATCTCATGTATCCCATTCCATAATCAAAGGACCAAGCATATTGACATCCAGATACACTACATTGGGGATCTCATTCATGGACAAGTCATCAGTCTACTATTGCCCAACATCCAAGCAAGTTGCCAATATTTTTACCAAAACCT
>MU227291.1:1081614-1091867 GCA_018584345.1 Thuja plicata
TAACAATATTCATTAACATGACATAAAATTCAATATTAATACGCAACATTCATAGATAATTACTTAAAACAACGTTCTTTCATTATCCAACAAAGTTAATCAAACAAGTTTTATCAAAGAGCATTTTAAGAGATCATTTATTTTTTGGGTTTCTCTTAGCATTCTTAAGTTGGAAAAGTCTTCCAGGAGCATCAATATCTTCCTCCTCTTGTGGCTATGATCTCAAATTATGACGCTTCCTCATGTTTTGAGGAGCATGAGGTTGCTGCACTAAAGGGGGGTTTGCTGCAATAAAAAGTAAATGGGTTAAATTCACATACTATTTTTTATTGTTACAAGTATTTCATTAACTAGTAGAACATAAAATGCATTTGTAATTCAATGGAGATGTTGTACATGTGACATCCACCTGTTGGACTATTTCGACATCTGGATGTCGCGTGTAGTGTTTTGGCGTTGGCCGTCCACTGAATACTGTCACAATTGTGACGGTATGCTATGTTTAAAAAAAAAAATTATCGTGTGCATGGAGTGGGACCTTAAAATATTGAGCTTCTCTTTTTTTCAAGAACAATTTAACATTCTCTACTTAATAGGGCCAACCATGTGAAGGTGGAAGCTCATCTGGCCCCTCCTAGGAGTCTCTTATGACCCTTTACGACACTTTAAGATCTCTAAGATGTAATCTTAGGGATTGTAAAGGGTCATAAAGGGTCATAAGGGATCCTGTGACACAACTATGAAACATGAATGTAGATATCATGGTCACAATTGTTTAATGGAGACACAACATAATTGAGTGGTATACCCAGACGATGCAATGCAACCACTACTCCTCCAATTCTAAGTAGGCACTACATGATCCAAAAACCATAGATAAGGAATAAATTCAGAGAGCAGAGGAGGAGGGCCATAATGACCGAAATAATATAGGGATCCTTATTATTTTGGTCATTATGGCCCTCCTCCTCCGCTCTCTAAATTTATTCCTTATCTATGGTTTTTGGATCTTGCAGTGCCAACTTGGAACTGGAGGAGTAGTGGTTGGGTTGCATCATCTGGGTATACCACTCAATTATGTTGTGTCTCAAAACAATTGTGACCATGATATCTACATTTACGTTTCTCAGTTGTTGTGATATCTACATTTATTTTTCTCAGCTACGTAGAATATATAGTGTTAGAAGGCCCGAGATGGGCATAAATTCAATGTACAATTATGGTCTTGAATAGATAAAGTGGAAATGGAATTTCAACAAGGCTAGGAAAAGTTTGTGCATAATTATGAACTTTTTCCAAAATTCTAGTTTCAGTTATCTTTACAAGGCCATAATTGTACCATTGAGTTTCTGCCCATCTGGGCCTTCTAACACCATATGTTCTCCTGGTTGTTTATGTTGTGTCTCCAAAGAATTGTGACCATGATGCCTACATTTATGTTTCTCAGCTGTTGTGAGATTAAAACTCTTCTAAGGAACGTGTTGTGTCTATGTGGAACTACATAGGATTGTCACCAAAGGGGGTTCTAGACCAGAGAACTCCCTTTCACTTAATAATTATGAAGCCATCAATGGTATACTAATTGTTTAGGATTGTAAGTTTCCATTGATGGCTTCAAATTACCAAGAAAAATGTGTACAAAAGACTTAGCAACCTCCAGAGCCTTTTGCTTGAATTTCTGCCCATCTGGGCCTTCTAACACCATATGGAATGTGATGTGTTTATAGAAGAGATCAGACTCCACCATTGTCACTACCTCACTGCCTGATGTCGTTGAAGAAACATCAGACTCCACCACCATCACAATATGATCACTAAACAGGTTTTCATGTCTTATACTTTTAAGTTTGGTTGTTTTTGTTCTTGTTTTATGAAGTCGGGTGATCCTTGCCAATGTCTCCGGGGTTGAATCCAGTATGCTCATGTATGATAAAAAAACTACAAGGAAGGAAAAGATGGGGTTAGATCCAAAGGATCTAAGCAATGCCTGACACCCTATTATTGATCCTCATCTATAATTATGCATGTGCATAGTCAAGCCATACACTTCTAAAAGGAACAAGGATAAAATGTACAAAAACTCATCCAAGATATAGAAAATCATAACGAAGTCATAAACAACAATAAGTTCGTGAGTTTATCAAAATATTTTCAATGTATCTACATGAAATTCTAAAAAAAAATTAGTATCTATAATAGCCCTCTGTTAATCACATTTATGCATATGGTCCCAACAAAGTAGTGCACAAACTACACAAAGAAGGCATCGCAGAAACATGATTTCTGCTTTCACCATTGAAGCAATCTCGGCGAATCTAGCTACCTCTCGAGCCTTGCACAAGTTACACTCATTTCATACATCAGGTATAGATGTAGATGGGGTAGATATAAATGTGGTTTTATCAACTCACTGAAAGTATTAACATCCACTATTTCCCTACAATACCAAATCTACATCAGTTCTTCCTAAAATGATTATAACTTGTCACATTAATTTTAAACATTAATAAATAATTCCATATCCAGACCTTTTTCCTATTTGGGCAACCCAAAAATGGACGCCCAGGATTACTTGTTGTGTGTGACGTCTTCAACACACAAGGGCCAACACCACATTGACACATTGACCGAAGCCATCAACGCTATATTGATAAATATTGCACTGTCATTCCAACATATCATTTTTTTTATTTGGTTATTTTGTTCATTCATACTAATTATAATTGGAATAAAAAGAAACATACTAATCATGTAGACAACATCTCAAGTCAAATTGCAAAATGACTATTATCAATCACAGTACATGTAAATGCAACGTCCTAACTACACTTGATGGAAACCATATGCATAGTTGTGATTGGGACTTTTAGTCCTTACCACACATTGAAATGCATGTAAAGGCATCTACAGTTGGGGGCATGTCAAATTGTGATATTTCTATCAAGATTCAAGTGTATAGTTTGACATTCACAAATTTCCTTGTGTCAGATGCAGTTAACAAACTAATCTCACAAAAATTGTTGATGTTTTGACAATTCCTCTCATTACTTCTTCTCTGCTTGAAACATTTGGGACTACCCGGGAAAGATGGGTAGGCTCTACTATACCCTTTTCCATGTTCACTACTTGCATGGCTAATTTCTTCTTTCCTATTTCCATTCCTCATCATGCTTCGTCCTTGTTATATTTGTGGCCGAAATATTGATATTTAGGGTCTACTCACTTTCCCGGGTACTCCCAATTGTATGAATTGGAGTTGAGCCATGTGTCACCTACACTCTTGCAAGTCATTGTCGATACATCAATGATTTTTGTGACATGATAAGCAATTTGTGCATGTCAAATTCACGGATGAAACATGGGTCAATGAGTTTGACTAAAAAAACTATACACTTGAATCCAGATAGCAATATCAGAAGATAATGAAAATTTTTGATGAAATTTTAATGGGAGATGTAGTTGGGTATAAAAAATAATGGTCCATGAAGCACCAAAGAACAAAAGAACAAAATAATGGCATCAAGCATTCCAAATGCAAAGATGTAAACAATGTCATTATTAAACAATGAGCTCATACACAATGCATGATGCCCTAGCTTGCAGCCTGCGAGCCATCAAAATATTTGCTCATGAAATGATCATCAAAAGGGAGTACCACATAGTGAATATTGTATGCACCCTAAAATGGTCACCTAGACTATGGGCCCCATTTATCAATTTATTAATTTCCTGAATCAATGATTTGCAACATTTTCAATTCAAATCAATTTCCTTGATCAAATTGTAATTAATTAAATTATTTCAATATTTCCTAAGGTTTGATCATTTTTATTTAATTAAAAGATTTAATCTCCCTTTTAATTAAATAAAATTCATCTTATTTAATTAAATTAAATTCCTCCCATTTAATTAAATAATATTCTTCTAATTTATTTAATTAATAGAAAACCCCTCTTTTAATTAAATAAATAAAAATCCCCACTTAAATCACTTTATTTGATAAAAAAGGAAATAAATTAAATAAAAATCCCTTTTTCTTTACATCCTCCTAAGTGGTGGGATTTTTGCCTCTTAATCATAGCCTTTGATTTTGCCTCTTAATCTCTACCGTTCACTTTCCTTTAAAAGGAGACCTCTCCTTTTCATTCATATAATCTTTTTCATAGTATTGTTATGTTGCAGGTTTGGAGAGCAATTTTGGAGGAGAATTTGAACACTCAAGCTTGGATATTGCAACTTCTCTTTTCTTGTCTTCTTCTTGCATCCATGGCTACTCATGTAGATTAGATTCATATTAGATTAGCTTGCATATTTCCTTTCATATATTAATCTTGCATTGTTATCATTTAGATTAATTTCGTTTCATGCATTGCAATCATATAGAATAGATTTCATTTTCACGCATTGAATCTCTCATTTCATGGTGTACTTGTATGGGCACAACTAGGTCAATCTGAGGGCCTCCATTACAAACATTTGCGCTCCATGACTAGAGAGCTATGAGTCGATATTTGAGGCCTCATTCTTGAGCAACCTTGGATGGAATGACCCATAGAAGTGTGTCCATATTTTAGCACACATTTTTGGGGCCCACCGTGGGGCAGAAGAATCATTTTCTGTCACTTTAGATATTTTTCATCATTTATTTTTGGATTTTTGTATTGTTCATCTTTTCCATACTTGCTATTTTTTTCTATAAGGAAATCTCGCGCGAAATTTTGCAGGTTTACAGGAAAATTTTTGCTGGATTTTGCATTTCGTCACGCTGCTCTGTGCAAATTTTCATGCGACACTGTGCGAATCCTCGTGCGACATTCGACACCAGGCTTTGTGATCTGTTACTGTTTATTATTTTCTGCATTTTTTTTGTTGTCTGTGTGTTTCTTCGCACGAGATTCTGTGAATCTTCACGCGACTATCTGTGAATCTTCGCGTAGCACTCTGAGAATCTTCACGCAAGATTTCACACTAGAGATCTATTTTTCATTGCTATATTTATATATCTTTATTTTTCTTGCTAACCACTAATGTTTACTATTTCTAGTGGTTTGTGATTTTTTGTTGCTGTTGTTGATTTGGACTTGCTTGGATAAACAACAAAATGATTCGCATTGCATTGGATTTGAGGTATTTTGTTTCTCTCTATAACATTTGGATTTTGGAAATAAAATAAATATCTCATGTGTTTATCTTGAGTGTTTTCTTATTTTCATAGATCACATTTCCAATTGGTGCTCTAAAAATGGACCTAGATTTTCTTTCTTGCATATATGTTTCACATAGTAATTAGGCCCTATGAACACTATTTGTGGTGATCTTGAGAGAGTGGGATTCATTCACTTGTTTTACATGTGAAGCTCTTCTTGACAATAGATCCCCTTGTAGGTAGGGAAGGATTTGTTTTTATCTCATTGGTCAACTTGGTTTGGGCTTCAACTTTTGGCGATACTTTCTTTCTTTGGGGAGATTGGTGTCATTTGTTGTTGTGTGAACCTTGAATGAGGTGATTTCAAATTAGTGGGTCAATTTATCATGTTTGCTATGTTTGGGTGAGGTGAAGAGGCTAGAGGATTATGCTCTTTTCCCTTTTGGGAGAATCAGAAAATTGGAACCCTTGAATCCAAACCAAGTCCCCATGTGGTCCATATTGTGAGTCTTCCTTGTTAGAGAGGGTTAACTGTAGTGGACACTCCCTTTATTGGGTAAACCACGTGGACGAAACCTCAAGCGGTAATAGCCATTTTTTCCATGGTAGCAACAACCGCTATATAAATGTCCTTGTGGAAGAAATCTCCACGGGTGTAGTTTCTTGTGGGTTGTCAGATCTCCTCAGTAGCTCCTGATTGATTAAATTCTTAGACTGTGTCAAAACCTCAGTGCACCGGGATTGGATTTCACCCACTTGAGATTGCAAAAGTTGTAGAGTCAAGCCATTACTAAGAACCATAGTGCAACCAAATTTTCTTTTCTAGGACTATGTGCGTGATTGGAAAACATTTGAGAACATACACAAGTAGCATTCTTATGGAGTAGAAATACTATGACGCTATCCATGTTCATGTGCAAGGTTGCTTTGTCCCTTGCTCATTGTTTGAAGACAATTGATTGCTTGAAACTCCTTGATTGCTGTACTGCGTGCCTGATTCATGATAAAATCTGTTAATGCACCTAGTTGGTTATTTAAAATAATTGAAAAACTGAGTTTTGTGTCCTTTCCTCGTCTGATAAAACTATTTCTTCACACCATTCGTTGTGTTGCCTCACGCGGCTATCTGAGAATCCTCATGCGATACCTTGTCATTTTTCTATTATCCTGTCACACCAGTCTGAGTTTCCTCACATTCCTGTGCATTTCATCACACGGTCCTATGCAAATCATCGCATGAGAAAGTGTTCTATCGCGCGAAACTGCCTACAATGAGTTGTTTGCTGCCATTTCCCGCTTGCTTGCTTACTTGCTACCTTGTCATTTTTTAGTTTTCTGGGTTGATCCGGGTCAGATGGGATTACTTACCTCGCTGTTAGAAGCTTGTTTTTGCTTAGGATTCTTGCATTTTGACCTCTTGTATTAGCAATCTTTGATTTCACAAGTGACCTTACTTGGCGCTTGGTGAGCTAGGAACCATCCTTATTGAAAAGATAAACTTTTAGACTCTTTGATAACACACTTGGAGAGTTTTGGTAGTCTCTTGTCCATCCACTTTCATACAAATTCAATCTCAATTAATATAATTTGGGTAAGACCATCCTCCTAATCCATAATGTGCTAGGGTATTCACCCGAATTTATTGGGCACCTCTATGACACTGTTGGCTTATGCCTATTTTGCAATATTCTATCTTATCACCTCCATTTGGATAAGTTAAAGCCTTTTCTATCCTAGTTTGGTACCAACGTTTCTTAGGGTAATCCTATCAATTAGTACATTTTGTTTTATGTCAGTTACAATAAGATATCAAGTAAATCAAGGAAAATGACCTCAAGTGGTTTTTAACTAATTACCTTTAGTTCAAACTCGCCAAAGACATAAGGGAAAAGAACCCATATTTGATCAATCGCCTAGGAATACTTCGAAAGTGTGGTTTGATTCCAAGAGTCATCTTAGTGATTTGGGTATTTTCTTAACATCTTCTCATTCTTCTATGGATATGAGTGATGAAGGGTGCTCCCCTTAATACCACAAACACATAACAGAAATAGAGAAGCAACAAAAATTTGCAAGAACAGAAAAAAGGCTTCTTATTATCTCCACAAATGTGGAATTATAAACTTTTAGAATTATAATATGCAAAGCCACATGGGCATTCCCCTTACAATATTCTGTAGGACAAAGCCTCAAATTATTATCCAGATCTACCTAGAACTGCCCTAGACAACACTACGGGCCTTCTTTATATAGGAAATTTCCACCGCCCGAGAAGGTTCTAGAAATTTAGCCCACAGGGCTGACCAAACATAGAATTATTTTATTTTACAATTTATTACATCATAGTCAGCTCAAAATAACTTTTGAAACCTGAACAAAAATTTTGAAGAAAAATTATTTTTCGCCATTTCAGGTGACACAACTTTCGAAGACCATAAGCCATCGCTAGTTGACCTGATTGACTATTATGACCCCAATCCAGAAAGGCCATGAAGTGCTCTACAATTCTAACCAGCGCAAGCGCCCGTCCCCCAAATTTTTGACCTCATCCGGGGCCTCTAAAACCTTCAAAATTGAGTTCAAAGTTTCTGTACCCTGCTACCAATACCGAAAATATTTAATATCTTCAAAACTAGACCTGATCTAGCCATGAAATTTTATTGGCAGGCTGATAAGACTGAGATGAACCTCCACATGTGAAATCAGAACATTCTAAGATCATATGACCAACTTACTAAAAATAGCAAGTTTCCATAAATAGCAGCTCTGCACAAGATAACCCTTATTGAAAAGCAAACAGAAATATTTTTGGGTGATGCAAGATTGCCCTTACATCCAGGATGCTCCTGTGTCAGACACCTGGGGTAATTTGAGAAGTGACCCTCTCACGACTCAGGTGTGGAGAGGAAAACCAAGACGGTTAACCTCCTCCCTTTTCAGCCATGATAAATCTTCAACAGGTCGTCCTTTCCACTTGACCAGATATTCTTCATATGTCTTGTTCCTTGTGCTTCTAATAACATGACTGTCTAGTATGTCTTCAATCTCCTTAGTATCTGAACTACTTGCTGAAATACTCCACTGTGCCGCTGTGATCTCATCTTCAACACCTCCTTCATGATACTTTGTCAAATCTAAAATGTTAAACACTGGTGAAATACTCAGCTCACTAGACAATCTTACCTCATATGCATTTCCTGAATCATGCTTCTTCAGTATCCTACATGGTCCAAACTTCTTTATTTTGAGCTTGTTATATGTACCAACTGAAAACCGCTCCTTCCGTAAGTGAACCATGACTTTATCCTCAACCTGAAATTCCTTATGTCTCCTTTTCTCATCTACCTTAGCCTTATACTGTGCATTCATTTTGGTAATGTGCTTCCTCACTTCCTCGTGGATGTTCTTCAAGTGTTCTACAAAATCCTCAGCTTCAGCACTACTTATTTCTCCTTTATCTATCTTTCTCAATTCAGATGCATTTCTTGGACTACTTCCATATACAATCTGGAATGGTGATTTACTAGTGCTCCTATTGACAGAATTATTATATGCAAATTCTACCTGTGGTAAAATCAAATCCCATCCTGTTGGCTTATCTCCAACCAAACATCTCAGCAAATTCCCCAAACTCCTATTCACCACCTCTGTCTGTCCATCAGTCTGTGGATGATGTGACGAACTGAACTTCAAATATGTTTTCAACTTCTTCCACAACGTACGCCAGAAATATCCAATAAACTTAGTGTCTCGATCTAAAACTATGGTCTTTGGAAAACCATGTAGCCTCACCACTTCTCTGAAAAATAATTCTGCTACATGAACATCATCATTAGTCTTCTTACAGGGAATGAAATGTGCCATCTTCAAAAATCTATCAACCACCACAAAGATTGAATCATGTCCCCGCTAAGTCCTCGATAAACCAAGAACAAAGTCCATACTGATATCCTCCCAAGGATTCTTTGGTATAGGTAATGGCTGATACAACCCTGTATTCTGCTTCACTCCTTTCGCCATCTGACATACTCTGCAACTCTATACAAATTTCTTCACATCTTGCTATAACTGTGGCCAATAATAATTCTCACTAACCAAAGCAAGGGTTTTATCATAACCAAAATGTCCAGCCAATCCTCTGCTATGGTTCTCCTTGATGAGATTCTCCCTCATAGAACTTCGTGGAATGCACAACTGACTCCCTTTGAATAGCATACCATCCTGGATGATGAAATCTAGCCATTTCGTCCTGTCTATTGTAACAAGTTATGTACAAGCTTTCCAAGCTTCACCAAAATCAGGATCCTTTGGATACAAATTTTTGAGTTCATTGAACCCAACCACCTCAATCTGCATCTTTGTCAGCAATAGTTGCCTTCTGCTAAGGGTATCTGTAACCCTGTTAGACTTTCCACTCCTGTGTTTCAAAACAAATGTATAACTCTACAAAAATTCAACCCATTTTAAATGTCATTGATTCAACTTTCCTTGACTATTCATATATTGCAAAGCTTGATGATCAGTATACAAAACAAACTCCTTAGGAAGAAGATAATGTTTCCACTTCTTTAATGCCTGAACTATAGCATAAAATTTCTGATCATAAACATAATACTTTCTCTTGGCATCATTTAACTTCTCACAGAAATAAGCAACAGGTTTACCTTCTTGGCTCATAACAGCTCCTATTGCAGTACCACTAGCATCACAATCTACTTGAAACACCTTATTAAAATCTGGGAGTGCTAAAACAGGTTGTTCTGTAACTTTTTGTTTCAACAATTGAAAACTCTTTTCTGCCCCATTAGTCCACTTAAACTCTTTTCTATCCCCTCTCATTGTTTCAGTTAAGGGTCCACAAATGCTGCTAAAATTTTTGATAACTTTCTGTAAAAGATAGCTAGACCATGAAAAGATCTTACCTCAATAGCACTCCTTGGAGTAGGCCATTCAAGGATAGCTTGTACCTTCTCTGGGTCCATTTTTAGACCTTCTGCTGAAACTACAAATCCCAAATACATTAACTCCTTCACAAAACTGCACTTCTTCAAATTTATCAACAATTTCTCTTCTCTCAGCTTCTCAAATACCATACGAATATGCATCA
>MU227291.1:1098234-1109805 GCA_018584345.1 Thuja plicata
TGTCATTCAATGGCTTTAGCTTATGTCGCATTCCATCCTTTGTCACGGAATAGGTATTCACACGACCATCATGTACAACACATCTATCAAACTGCCATGGTCTACCCAACAACATATGACATGCATCCATATATATGATATCACACAGTACCTCATCATGGTATCCGCCAATCTTGAACTTCACGAGGCATTGTTCATTGACCATGACCTTGTGGTCATCCTGTACCCAGGCAATCCGATATGGATGTGGGTGCTTCTGTCTCTTGAGCTTCAACTTTGTCACCATCTCTTCTGACACCAAATTGTCAGTGCTTCCACTATCAATAATCACATCACAACACTTACCCTCACACTTTTACCTCGTGCGAAACAGGCTCCTCCTTTGTTCAGGTTCATTCTCATCACTCAGCAGGACTCTTCTGTTAATCAATATTTCTCCTCTTTTAGCATCTTCAGAATGTGATGATCTGGCATCTTCATCTACATGTGCAACTCTGGCCTGGCCTTCATTTCTCCTATCTATTCTTCCTTGGTGCTGAGGACATTCAAATGCCCTATGACCTTCTTCTCCACAATGAAAACATGTTCCACGGAAGCCTCCTCTTCTAGATCCTTGTCCTCTTCCTCTTCCTCTCTGATCTCTATTATTCTGATCTTGGAAATGATTGGAATTATTTCCTCACTGATTCTGATTACTACTAGCCTCGTCCTTCTTTTTTGGATCTTCATTTCGGCCACCATATGACCGTCCACCAGATCTTCCACCATGACCTCTTCTATTTTATCTGCTCTCAAACTTCTTGTTCAGCTTTTCCTCTACTTTCAGGGCAAACTGGTATGCCTCCTCAATACTGTTCATTCGAACTAGATTCAACTCCTCCTACATGCTTGGCCTCAACCAATTAAGGTAATGGGAATCTTTCTCCTTATCAGCCTCTACATGGCCTATTCTGATGAGGATTCGATAGAACTCCTCTGTACACTCCTGAACAGATCTTCCTGCTTGCTTCAAACTTTGCATTTTCTTTAGTAGGTCAAGCTCATAATCGACAGGAATGAACTGTCACTTCAAATTATCCACCATCTGATCCCTTCTTATGATTTTATCCTTTCCTCTTTGATTTTTCTCTAATTGGATCTCCTGCCACCAGATCTTCGCATGACCCTTCAGTCTAGCCTTCGCAAACTTGACCCGATCAGGATCCTCAATATCTTCATAATCAAAATATTCTTCACATTTGTTGATCCAGTCAATCAACTCCTTTGGGGTAAGATTCCCTAAAAATGTAGGAACCTCAATCTTAGGTCTTTTCCCAATCTTGGAAATGGCTCGAAAAAGCCTTTCTTCTTCTGGATTCAAAACTTCAACTTCTTCTTGATCATCATTTCCTTCTTCGGCTTCATCCTCACTTTCATTTTTGACATTAAGATTCATTCCTCTGTGAATCTCTTCTTGCAATGCTTGCACTTGTCTCTGGAGCTCTCTAACCTCAGGTGTCACAACACCAGCTCTTCCGCCACATTCCCTTCGTGGAGGCATTTTCGCGATGCATGCTAAAACCCTAACCACGGTCCTGGTGCAAACTGCCACACAGTCGGTGATCTATTTACACAAAAACCCTAACCCACAGTCTTGGTGCAAAATCCTCATAGTTGGAGATCTATTTACACACTCAGGAACTCCTGCTCTGATACCACCTGATGAAGGGTGCTCCCCTTAATACCACAAACACATAACAGAAATACAGAAGCAACAAAAATTTGCAAGAATAGAAAATGGGCTTCTTATTATCTCCATAAATGTGGAATTACAAACTTTCAGAATTATAATATGCAAAGCCACATAGGCATTCCCTTACAATATTCTGTAGGACAAAGCCTCAAATTATTACCCAGATCTACCCAGAACTGCCCTAGACAACACTACGGGCCTTCTTTATATAGGCAATTTCCACCACCCGAGAAGGTTCCAGAAATTTAGCCCATAGGGCCGACCAAACTTAGAATTATTTTATTTTACAATTTATTACATCATATTCGGCTCAAAATAACTTTTGAAACCTGAACATAAATTTTGAAGAAAAATTATTTTTTGCCATTTCAGGTGACCCAACTTTCGAAGACCATAAGTCATCGCCAGTTGACCCGATTGACTATTATGACCCCAATCCGGAAAGGCCATGAAGCGCTCTACAGGCTTGACCAATGTAAGTGTTTGTCACCCAAATTTTTGACCTCATCTGGGGCCTCTAAAGCCTTCAAAACTGAGTTCAAAGTTCCTGTACCCTGCTGCCAATACCGAAAATCTTTAATATTTTCAAAACTAGATCTGATCTAGCCATGAAACTTTATTGGCAGGCTGATAAGACTGAGATGAACCTCCACATGTGAAATCAGAATATTCTGAGATCGTATGACCAACTTACTAAAAATAGCAAGTTTCCATAAATAGCAGCTTTGCACAAGATAGCCCTTATTGAAAAGCAGACAGAAATATTTTTGGGTGATGCAAGATTGCCCTTACACCCAGGATGCTCCTGCATCAATGAGTCACACAATGAATCAGAGAGAGAAGGAGGCCACAGATAAACTTTATGAGGATATGTTTGCAAAGAGTAGAGATGCTATTTCATTCAGTGGTTCTTCTCATGGTAGTAGACCGACCTCACCCCTTATTTCAAAAAGATATCTAGATGCACACCAAAGGACTGAGAGAGAGAGAGGTAAGAGACATGCTTATCAAGATAACCAATCGCAACATGAAAGCCAACATGGAGAACCTTATGATGCTCACATAAATACAACTTATACTAACAACTTGTTTCAAAATTCAAGACCAAGCTAACCTACCAATTACATGAGTGACAGACTCAAGAGGATTGAGTGTGAAAAGAAAGCATTCCAAGATGAACAAGCTCATAAGGAAGAACAAATTAGATGTCTAGAGATGGAGAAAAAAACTTTGATGGAAATGGAAAGAAAAGCCTTCCAAGAAGAGAAAGATAGGCTCTTGGTTAGACAACTCAATGATCCCTTCAATAATATGCATGTTAGTGGTGGAAACAGTTCTCCTCCATCCACTCCTCCTAGGACTCCACAAAGTAAGAGACATTCAAGATCACCATCACGATCTCCCAGCCCTAGAGGAAGAAGGGTTTCTAGACATGATCATCATAGGAGACAAACCCCTCCTAGGAACTCAAGGAAACCTTCCCAACGTGCTCATTATGGTTCACAATATGGAGGTAGTACTTCAAGCTTTGATTGCACCTCCCAAGATTTCATGCAAATGCAACAAGAACTAATTTTTCAACAATATGTGGAGAAATATGTGGAGTAAAACAAGGATAAGTTCCTAGAGAGCCTAATCAACAAGGGTGCCAGAGTCCCTTAAAACTTTGATGTGGATAGAAATATTAAGAAGCAAGGTCCATCCCAAGAGGAGAAGCTTGATGCAATGCAAAGAAAAATAGACCAGATGTTTGCACCTAAGAATTCTTTCTCATTGGAATTGATTTGTCCTAGTCCTTTTGATAAGAGTGTTGACATGAAAGAGTTTCCTACAAAGGTTGAAATTCCTCAATATGTCAAATATGATTGGCTTGGAGATCCACATGATCATGTGAGCCAGTTTTATACCACAAGTTTTGAGTTTCATCAGGTTGACTCTTATCTCATGAGGTTATTCCCACAAAGTCTTAAGGGACAAGCAATGGAATGGTTTACTAAGATAACTCCTCCTATTAAGACTTTCAAAGAGCTTGTTCAACACTTTTCATACAATGTTTCAAGATCTATCACCTTGCTGGACTTATGTAGCTTAAAGTAGAATCAAGGAGAATCCTTTGTTACTTTGTTGCAAAGGTGGAGATGAAAATGCTCTTGTTATTCTAGAACTATTCCTAATAATGAAAAGATTGACATTCTTGTTAGTAATTTGGTCCCCGAAATGCGGTATGAAGTTAAGAAGACAGTTTTTGATTCATTTGACACCATGGTGGAGACCGCATGTAGAATTGAGGATGTTTTAAAAGAACAAGGAATTTTGACTAAACATGGAAATAACAACAAAAATGGTCAAAACAACAACTCTAACAAGGACAAAGGGAAGAACCAATATTGGAATAGGAACAAACAAGTGGTTAATGATGGAGTTGTGGATTCCTCCCAACCTAAAGATCAACCCATGCTCCACTTATCTAGTACTGTTCAAGTTGTGAAGCTTAATACATCCACTCAACAAGAAAGTAAGACAAACTACCAAGGTAAGCCTGAGAGTGAAAAGCGTCAATTTGCAAAACTTGGTGAGTCATATGAGAAAATTTTGAAGAAACTTATTGATAACAATCTGGCACATCCTCATGACACTGCAAATTTTTGTATACTTGAAGTTAAACCACATTGGTGGAAGGAAAAATCCTATTGCATATTTCATAATGGTATTGGACATGATGTTGAACATTGCTGGAGACTGAAGCATATCATTCAAGATATCATTGAGATCAAACAAATTATAATAGATGGATTGAACACCAACGCCGATCACAAGGCATTCAAGGAACCTTTGCCCAAATATGAAAAGGGGGAAACCTCTAAAGTTAAGAATGACAAAGCTGAGGTTAATTATACTTACATAGATGCGGAGAATGTTATCAATATGCTTGAAGTTGTTGAAGAAAATTTTAATATGATGAATGACAGAGATCCTTATAGTTACTATCTAGATGAAGACTCTCCTCCTATTTTTTATGGAGAACTTGTTGTGGTGCTAAGGGGTCCCAACTCTAGAAGGTCATCTCAAGCCCTTAATGTTGTTACCTGAAGTCAAGGTCCCATTGTCATTAGAGGACCCAATTCAAACTAGTCAAGTAAACCTAAGAAAGTGGCATCCAAGCATGTCACCATGCAACCAGCCATTAATCCCAAGTCAAATTACAATCTTGTTGATCAGTTACAAAGAACCCCCACTCAGATTTCAATCTTTGAGCTCTTAGAGTTGTCCCCTAGACATAAAAAAATCCTTGAGGATGCTTTGCGCATGACAAATGTCCCCAACAACTTAGATATTGATCAATTCCAGAATATGGTTAATCATATTGCTACCCCTCATTTCCTTTCATTTTCTGAAGATGATGACAAAGCTTTGAGCCATCCGCACAAAATTTGTCTTTCATATTGAGGTTATGATCCATCGCACCCGTGTTAGGCACGTGTTGATAGATGGGGGTGTTGGGCTTAATATTTGTTCTTTTAGTCTTTCAAAAGAATTGGGTTATTCTGAGAAAGTTATAGATACCAGAAAAAGGATTACTATCAAAGCCTATGATGAGGTAGAAACAAGTTCTAAGGGGTTGGCCATCCTTCATGTTAGGATTGGCCCTATTCAAAAGGATATTTTATTTCAAATAGTTGATGCTGGACCCCTTGCATATAATATCTTATTTGGGAGACCATGGATTCATGACATGCAAGTAGTTTCGTCTACCTATCATCAATGTGTTAAGTTCCCCTACAATGGAATAGAGATTTGTATACCTGGGGATAACACTTTATCTGTTAATTCAATTTGAGTAGGGGCTCATGTTCCCCTCAATAGAGAAGAAAAATATTTTGATGCAACCTCAGCTGATTGCAAAGACAAGATTAAGTCTATACTAGACCTTGGTATGGGGGGTATCAACTCAACTCCCTTGCAACATTACCAGTTTCACCTCAGTCTTATGGAAAGCCTTCAAAAGAAAAGAAACCTTCCTCTTCAACTATGACTTTATTTGGAAAATTTGTAGAGTCATCAGTGCCTATCCAAGATGAAAAAGAGGAAACATTTGTTAGAGACTGGATCTATAGAGAAGAAAAATATATGCACAATGAGAAATTCTCTCCCTCTCCTAAGGCTTATGGACGAGGGTATACTTTTTTCAAAAATATGGGCTATCTTGGATACGACCCTCTTAATAAAAATTTGGATGCTAGATCTGAACCTCTTGATCATGCTAAATTTGGACGCAAGTCTAAGAAGCCAGTTGGCCTAGGATTTGAAAATTGTAACAAGCGTACTAATCCTCTCTTTGAAAAGTTGAATAGTGACAATAAACCAGAGTATGTACCTAATTTGATAAATCAGAAAGATATGTGTGAAGATTGGGTCCCTTCCACTAATCTCCTTTGGGGAGATTCAGATATTTCAGCCACCCATACATCAGTTGCAACTTTAGAACAGGAATCATATCTAGAAGATCCTTTGAGAGAGCGTCAACGAAAGAATCTTGTTCGTTTAATGGAAAGAGAAAGTGCTAATTTTGATGAAACTGGACCTTCTACATCAAGATGTCCCAAACCTTCATGGTGTAAGCATCCTAGTCGCAGTTCAGATACAAGTTCTAATGAGTATGAATGGGACTCTTTTTCAGAGCCCTCAACAGTTGATAGAGATGTTGATGTTGTTCACACTTTTAGTTCTCAACTCGAGGTAGCCAATGAGTCACATGTAGGATTAGAGGTTTTGAACCCACATATTTCCTTAGTGGACAATTCTTCTCTTGTTAGGATGAATCCTGATTTGGGTAGCTTAGAGGGATACTTGATAGACTCTGACTCTTCAGTCACCAGTGATAATAACATTGATATTTATAGCCTTGAACCAGTTGTTAATTTTCTCCTTGTTCATCCTGACCTTATTGATTGGTCCCAATGCTATAAAGAGCCTGAGCTTCTAACATTCCAAAATGATTATGAGATAGCTTGTTATCTAAATTCCATTGAACCCGTAGTCTCTTCCACCAGTGAACCGGATACTAGTATGACAGAGCCAGACATCAAGTACCTTATTCACAAGATAAAAAGAAGAGAAAATCAAAAGAAAAAGAGTTCTGATGGTGAAAACCACTGTGTGGTGGTGTCAGAACTGAAAAAATTAAAAATAAATGACGTATCCAAGGGTGAAAACCTCTCTAAGGCACCTAAGGATGAGGTACTTGATCATCTCCCCAGCTATTTTCAGGATCGATCTTCAGTGCTTATTGAACCAACACAAGAAGTTAATTTAGGTATAAATGAGGCTCCACAAATAGTACACTTGGCTGAGTCCTTGTCACCTAAAGAAAAAGAAGCTTACATTAAGTTATTACAGAAAAAGAAGATCAATTTTGCATGGACTTATTCAGATATACCAAGATTGGACATTAATCTTATTATGCATCACTTATCTATAACTCCAAATGTCAAACCGGTCAAATAGAAATTAAGGAAGATGCATCCTCACATAGCTCTTCTAGTCAAAGTAGAATTAGAAAAACTCCTTGGTGCAAAATTTATAAGAGCTATTGCCTATGCTAAATGGATATCAAACATTGTACCAGTTCCCAAACATGACAAATCCATTCGAGTTTTCACAGAATTTAGAGATCTCAATAGAGCATGCCCAAAGGATGAATTTCCACTTCCCAATATAGACATGATAGTGGATATGATTGCGGGTTATGATATTTATTCTTTGATGGATGGTTTTTCGGGTACAATCAGATTAAGATAGCTCCTGAAGATCAATAAAATTTTGCATTCACTTGTGCATGGGGTACCTATTGTTGGAACGTTATGCCTTTTGGACTAAAAAATGTAGGAGCTACCTATCAACGAGCTATGAAAACTATTTTTCATGACATGATGCACAAAAATATGGAAGATTATGTGGATGACACCTTGGCCAAATTTAAACGAAGAGATACACACTTAGACGATTTGGAAGTCATTCTAGATTGCATGGAACAATTTCAACTAAGGTTAAATCCTAAAAAGTGTGCATTTGGAGTCACCTCTAGAAAATTACTTGGTTTTATCATTTCAACAAAAGGAATAGAGGTGGACCCTGAAAATTTTTAAGCAATCATAGATATTCCACCTCCTAAAAACATTAGTCAAATGAGGAGTCTTCAGGGATGTCTTCAATCTAAAAGGAGATTTATTTCACAACTGGCCGATAGAGCTCAACCTTTCAATAAGAACTTACATAAAGGAGTCAAATGTGTTTGGAATGAGGATTGTCAAAAGAGCATAGATCAAATCAAGAAGTACTTGGCAAATCCTCCTATTTTAATGCCTCCTATCCAAGGGAAACCACTTATTTTATACATTTCAGTGACAAAATCTTCCTTGGGGGCATTACTAGCTCAACTTGATGAAAATGGGAAAGAAAGAGCAATATACTATATCAACCATACTCTTGTTTCATATGAGGTTAATTACACTAGCATTGAGAAAGCTTGCCTTTCTATTGTGTTTGCTTCCCAAAAGTTGTGATATTACATGCTTGTGCACACTATACACCTCATAGAAAAAATGGATCCACTCAAATACTTGCTAAATGGATGATGATACTTTTAGAGTTTGACATAAAGTACATTGAGCATAAGGCGATCAAAGGACAAGCCATAGCAGATCAATTGGCTAATTTCCCATTACAAGATAATGCACCTATTCAAGTTGACTTTCTAGATGAGCACCTCATGTACATGACTGAAAGAACATGGAAGATGTTCTTTGATGGATCTTTTATGCAAAATGGTTCAGGAGTTGGTGTGTTGTTTGTTTCTCCTCATGGGTACATGATTCCTAAATCTTACAAATTATTGTTCCCATGTACAAACAATATTGTTGAATATGAAGCTTTAACAAATGGACTTAAGATGGCCATAGAATGGAGAATCACAGAGTTACACATCTATGGGGATTTATAGCTGATAATCAATCAAGTTAATGATGAATATAAAATAAAACATGAGAAAATGGTACCTTACAAAAAAATGGTTGATTCCTTGAAATGCTACTTCACATTTGTCACATTTCAGCAAATCCCTAGAGCAAAAAACAAAGCAACTGATGCTATGGCTACACTTGCTTCACTCATTCAGTTAGAGCAACATGAATCCAAATTTGAATTCCTGGTGGAAGAGCTACATCACCCTATCTTTGACTCCCAAGAAAGTCATATCATTTGTACCCTTGTTGGTCATGAGTCATCCCGTTATGGTGCCATTTACTCATATCTTTGTGATGGCATTATACCTAAAACCTTTAACCGATCTGAATGCAGAAACCTTACCCAAAATGCCTCTTACCATTCCCTTATCACTGGTGATTTGTATAGGAGGGGTCTAGATGGAACACTTCTTAGATTCTTTGAAAAGGAAGAATTTGACCAAGCATTAGTTGATATTCATGAGGGCATCTATGGGGGATATTCCAATGGTCTTTCCATGGCCCGAAGGTTGCTTAGGGTGGGGTACTATTGGCCTATGATGTAGATTGATGCTGTAGCTTTTACAAAGTCATGTGAAAAGTGTCAAAAACATGGTAACTTGATACATGCTCCCGGCAGGGAGCTCATTCCTTCTATATCTCATTGGCCATTTCAGCGCTGGGCCTTTGATCTTGTTGGGAAGATTCACCCCAACTCATCAGGTGGACACAAGTTTAATATTACTGCTACTGATTACTTCACTAAATGGGTAGAAGCTGTCCCACTTTCTATTTCCTCGGGAAAGACAGTGTCTCTTTTCATTCTGAACCATATCATCTGTCGATATGGAGTGCCTTCTGACATTATCACTAACAATGGAGGCCAGTTAAAAAATAAGGACCTTAAACAACTCTGCAAGAAATTCAAGATTAAACAACATTGGTCCTGCATTTACTTCCCGTAAGGAAATGGTCAAGTAGAGGCATCAAACAAGAGCATTCTTAAAATCTTGCATAGAATAGTTTATGGCGCTGAAGGAGAAACTCAAAGTGAAGGAATCTCAACCTCCAAAGGTAACACTCCTTTTTCCCTTGCATATGGTGCTGAAGCAGTGTTACCTTTAGAGGTTGAGATTCCTTCACTTCGAGTTTCTCTCCATGGTCTAGTTACAAATGAAGATTACCGCACCATGAGACTTCAAGAGTTAGAACTTCTAGATGAGAAACGTCAAGCATCATTTGACCATATGAGGGTCTATCAAAAGCGCATGTCCAAAGCCATCAACAAAAAGGTTCACCCTAGAGAATTACAAGTGGAAGATCTTGTCCTACATGAAAATCCTAAGAATCAACAACATAAAGATCAAAAGGGAAAATTTGAACCTAATTGGCTTGGACCTTACATCATTACAACAAATTTTGGGTTAGGTGCTTATTTACTATCTACAGAAGAGGGTGAGTAGCTCCTTGAGCCTATCAATGTCTTGCACCTAAAAAAATTCTATCCATGATGTCCATTCTGTCTGGGGACATCCTTTGTACATAATTATTGATCCTGAAAAAATCCAAAAAAAAAATGATATATTGTCAAAAATTCTAAAAATTAGAAAATGTCCTGAAAAAAATGATCATCTTAGTGAAAACCTATCAATAAGCACTTTGATGTATCTTAAAAAAAATTTATATATTTCAAAAATACAAAAAAATCAAAAAAATCAAAAATCTAAAAAATAGAAAAAAGTGCCTTGGTGAAAACCTGGAAACAGGCGCCTTGGTAGGAAAAATTAAAAAAATTATAATAAGTCCTGAAAAAAAAGAAGAAAAAAATGAAAAAAATGAAAATGAAAAAATTGTAATAAAATCCAAGTGGTGAAAACATGGAAACGTGCGCTACTTGAGGCCTTTGCACCCCTATTTCTTAGCGCGTGTCCGCGACACTTAGGCTTTCTCCATCATACCTTGTCCTTGTTGCCTTGGTTTGGAATTGGTCTTTGTCTTTGTCTAGGGGGCATAACTCTATTAACTTTGGTCTCTTGGATTTGTTAGTCTTTAGGACATCCCACAAATGGTGTTTTTCAACACCACCCCAATTGTATTTTTTAATACAACCCTTGACATTGAGTGTTTTTCAACACTTATCAGTTTGGTCTTACCCAGTTTTGTCATGTGGTCTTACCTGCTTGCAAGCATTCAATCCTTATCCTCGGAACTCAATATCAGTTAACACACTTAAATTTTTAAATCCAACACTTAATGCTTGAGCTATGTCATGGTCTTTTCTTTGTGTGCTGACTGTTATTGATTTTCGTTGAGTGTCCTTGTCTAATAAGTCTCTTCGGGATGCATAGCTAGAGGACTTGGGGCATGGAACATGTTTTTATTTGCTTCCTGCTTTATGCTTCACTATTTTTGCACAACCATTCTGCTGGTCATCCTGGCCTTTATGCTTTGATGCGAGCGTGGTTTTGCTATATAAAATTGGGTAAGTTAACATCATAGTCATCTTGACCTTTATGTCTTTGATTTTTATGTTAGAATCTTTCCACATTCCAATCCGATATCAATCACATTCATATCTTCATAGTTGCACTTGTGACTAGTGATGATTGTGTGATTTTTTAATGTCTGTTAATAATGGCCCAATGATGAAAATAAGTTCCTTAACATTCTCTAATGAATGATGAACACAAAGACCTATGTTACAGTTTCTCTATTGTAAGTACACCTTTGCATTTTCATGTAGCTTGCATTGTTAGAATTCATGTTAGTTTGCATTTTTAGGCTGCATTATGAGTTTGAGAGGTTTCCTTCATCTTTCTTGTGGACTTTTAATCAACT
>MU227291.1:1121481-1146761 GCA_018584345.1 Thuja plicata
ACAATTATTATGCATCTAGGGTTTATACGGTTTTTGCAAAATGATCAATTTTGAAAAGTGCTTCGTTTAAAACCAAAAAATATGTGATGCAAACATACTTACTAGGCACAAATTTGTGATGCCCTCCTCCCGCCCAAAGTGCTTCTCATGTTCAATGAAAAAATGAAAAATGTGTTTCACTTTTCAGTTTTTTTTTTTTGTTTATAATCCTGTGTTCATCGAACATTCGACCTTTCTTAATACACATTGACATTTCAACCTTTTTGGGATCATAAAAAAAAATAAAAAATTTTAGAAGCTAGATTGGCCTGTCATCAAAGAATTTGGTCAAAAATAGAGGCCTAATATACTAGTGTCAACAGAGAGATTTCTTTGTTTACCGTTGTTTGATTGGGATAACTTTGGCTGTCATTGAGCACTTGGTGCTTGGACGAGTACTGTGGCAATATGGTTGTCCATAAGGTATAATACAAGAGTACATTGTTTATGCTTGTTTCATTGAGGCAATCACAGATGTAGGGGTTACACCCCAGTATAGAGATAATTTTGCACAACATCCCTTCCCTATGTTCACAAACCCAATAGAGAGAGCACCTCAGATTGATGAGGTATATGCAGCTCAGAGGGTAGGTGGACAGAGGGGTTCAGGACCACAAAGGGGTCCATCTCCTTCTAGAGAAGGTGGTACCTTAGGTGCTAGTTCTAGTAGATCACCTAGAGTTGGCCAACATTGACAACATAGAGAGGGAGGCACCCTCGGTTCAGTTTGTGTTGAGATACCTGCCAAACAAGTCGTTGATGAGGAGATGAGAGAAGCAAAGCTAGATCTCAATCTTAATGAGGTAGTTCGATAGGTTTGTCAGTGCACAGCTGCATAGGCTAAGGAGGAGGGAGTACAGAGAAATATGACTCTGGAGGATATGATCTGTACACTTAAAGGACAAGTCAGAGCCTCACAGACACAGGTAGTAATCACGAAGGCACAAATCAAAAAGTGAGACCGCACCATTGCCGAGAGAGATTATAGGATCCAGGAATTGACTCAGTGGTTCATAGCTAAGCACGTCACTCCGTAGAGAGAGTTCACTCATAAAACCTATAGGGAAACCTACTATTTGGTGGCATATAGTGTTGCAGTACCTGTAGCATAGCAGGTGCTACCGTATTACTAGTATCTGGCATGATTCAAGGGAGCAAGCCCTCCACCAAGAGATCCTCTTCCTCCCCCATGAGATGAAACTGAGAGAGGAAGAGAGACCTGATTATCCCCTACTTTTCTTATCCTATTATGATATTTGAGATCCACGTGATTATACTATGATTCATCTACATCGAGGATGCACATTTTTGCTCAAGATTCGTTGGAGCACCTTTTGTATACACTGAGATTATTAAGATATATATATGATTGTCCTTGTGCTCTATTTATTATCCTGTGTTGTTACTCTATCATCTTTGATTTATGAGCATATTGTCATTATGTATCATTGATTTTGAGTAGTTCGTGGTGCATAACATGATGTGTAGGAGAATCTTAGTTCCATATGCAATGTTCTTGTATCGTGATGTTCTGTTCTCTATGATCGTGCGTTTATTTTACAGATAGATAACCTTAAGGAGATAAAATGTAGTTGATCACTTTGGCAAAGGATTGGATGATTAGAGGGATAAATCCCCACTTGCTCCTATGAAAGAGTGTGTGTTTTTTATAATGCTAGAATGCAAGCCTAGAAATGAAGTGCACCTTACAAAATGAGTAGTCAAGTCACTAATTCTGGTATTCTTATTTTCATCATCGGGTGGCTAGGACATCGGAGTCAATACAACCTTACTGGTTCCACTGTGACCATAAGAATATGAGTATGAACTTCATCGGATAAAATATGAGAAATAATGTAAGCATCTAGGTATATGAACCGGGATGACCTGAACATTGTCTCCAATTGATATCGCAAAGATACACCAGTACCAAGGCATTCTGAGCCAAGATAACCATGAGTGTGTCTTTACATAAACAAACAGATTAACAAGCAAGGAGATAGTGCCAACCTCACCTTAGCGTGCAAGGAAGTAGGATCGATGGATGTGAGGCTTATCCACCTGAATATGGAAGCTCTTACCACATACACCCTACTCATTTAATGCTAAGGATCATTGAGACAACACCAATAGGAAGAAATAAAATAAAATAGCAAGAAATTTATTGATAACATATAACATTCTATAAAATATTTCAGCAAACATTTAGTCTATGCAAGGTGTCCACGTGAGTGTTGAGAAACACTGTTGTTCTTGTGATGAGCCAAGTTTTTGAGCATGTTGTCTAAAGTGTGTTGAAAAACATAGATGTGTCCAAATAGGTAGTGTTAAGAAACACTAGTGGATTAAGGTGTTGAAAAACACCAATGATATCAGTGGAAAAATGTCCAGTGACTAAATGAGTTAGGTAGCTAACAAGGATGAGAAGGACAAATGACAAGATATACTACCTTGGGAACCAAGAGACGACCCTAAGACACAAGAGGTCAATCAGTTTCAAACTTAAGATTCCAACTTTACTACTTGCATGAGGTCAAAATAGTCAAGCGATGCATTGATAGATGGAGCAATAATTACAAGTGGTGCTTGTTTCTAGGTTTTCATTGCTTGGATTATTTCTATTTTTTCTATCAAGCTTCCTATTTCCAAGTTTTCACCAAGGCAATTTTTTCTCTTTTTAATTTTTTTTTCTTTTTTAACTTTTTCAATTTTTTTTTGTATTTTTCTCTTTTTGATTTTTTTGTTGATCCCTCAAGGCACCTATTTGCCAGGTTTTCACTAGGATGGTCATTTTTTTCAAGAATTTTACCAAATGTTTTTGGTTTTTTTTCTTTTTTCTATTTTTGGTATTTTTTTAGGATCATTTTCTCTGTACAGGTACTACTCATAATTTCTAGCTACAGAACTTATTTAGGTGGAGTGTGTTGATGGGGTTGGTAAAAGTTTCCCCTTCTCAAGTTGATAGTTGATAGACCCCAGAGCCAAATGCTGTAGTGATCACAAAGGGACCCAGCTAGTTGGGTTCAAACTTTCCCTTTTTCTCTCGATGTTGTTGATTCTTTACATTCTCTTTGAGTACAAGGTCTCCAACCTGAAATTCTTGATGTCTCACTTTCTTATTGTAACCTCTAGACATTCTTTTATAATAGACCCTTAGGTGGTCGAATGCTTCTCTTCTTCTTTCATCAATTAACTTAAGCTCCTAGATTATGGAAATCCAATAGTCTTCATCAGTTATGAGTCCATGTAAGGAGACTTAGAGCGAGGGTATCTCTACTTCAATGGGAAATAAAGCTTCTACATCATATAGAAAGGAAAATGGCATTGCCCCTATGGGTGTGCGAATGCTAGTTATATAAGCCCATAAGGCAGGATTGAGTTGAAGATGCCAATCCTTCCCCGATTTACTTACTATTTTGTGTAGAATCTTCAATATATTCTTATTAGAGGCCTCAAACTGTCCGTTCCCTTGAGGATAGTAAATAGAAGAACAATGTTGAGTAATCTTTAATTTATCACACAATTCATCCATATATTTGTTCTTAAATTTTCCTCCATTGTCAGTGATAATAGAGGGGGGTATCCCATATTTGCAAATGATATATTTCAAGATGAACATAGAGACTTGTTTTCCAGTTGCCTTAATGAGGGGAACTGCTTTAACCCACTTTGTAAAGTATTCTGTTGCAATGATAATGAACTTGTGTCCACCAGATGAGGAGGGATATATTTGCCTTATTAGATCGAAGGCCCATTGCTGGAATGACCAGTGGGTGATAAAAAGTAACAACTCGCGCGTGGGAGCATATATCAGGTTACCATGTGTTTGGCATTTCTTGCAAGTTTTAGCAAATTGAATATCATCTTTTTCCATGGAAGGCCAGTAGTAACCTACCCACAATAGTTTCTTAGCTAACGAAATACCATTTGAGTTAGATCCACATATACCTTAGTGGAGTTCCTTTAGTGCATGCTTAGATTCATCACGTTCTAGATACCTAAGGAGAGTACCATCAAGACCTCTTATATACAAGTCATTAGCCATGATTAAGTAACACAAGGCATTTCTTATGAGGCTTCGTTTCTCATTTTTAGATAGGACATTAGGGATAGTTTGGTTATGGAGGTAAGAGTAGATTTGGCTATATTTGGAGGGTTAAATGCCCACGATCAAACACACAATTTGGGATCCAGGAGAGTCATATGTGGGAAAGGGGATCTCTTCCACTAGGAATTCATAGTGAAATTGATGTTACTCTACTTGTAGCATTGAGGCTAGAGTAACCATAGCGTCAGTGGCTCCGTTTGATTCTCTTGGTACTTGTTGACAAGTGATAAAAACAAAGTACTTTTTGAGATCGTCAATGATCCTTTTATATGGCATGAGATTTTCATCTTTGGTTTGGTACTATTCATTGACTTGGTTGACCACTAGTTGAGAGTCACTGTAGATATGTAGTTCAGTAATTTGCCACTCAATGGCCATCTTCAATCCATTCGCCAAAGCTTCATACTCAACTATGTTATTTGTGCATGGGAAAAACATCTTATATGCTTTGGGGATCTTGTAACCTTGTGGTGTAATGAAGAGAACTCCAACACCAGAACCTTGTTGTGTAAATGATCTGTCGAAGAACATTTTCCATGCGCACTTTGTGAGATGCAGGATAGCTTCATCAAGAAATTCTATAAGCAGAGGTTGATTATCTTGAAGAGGAACATTTTCCAAATGATCCAAAATAAATTTTCCTTTGATGGATTTTCTATCCACATATTCAATGTCAAAATCATTGAGTATCATCACCCATTTAGCCAATCGTCTAGTGAGTGTTTCTTTGTTCAACAAGTATTTCAAAGGATCAATATTAGCAATTAACTTGATGGAATGTACTAGCATGTCGTGTTTGAGCTTTTGACAAGCGAGTACTACAGCTAGACAAGCCTTCTCAATGATGGTGTATTTATGCTTATATGAAACCATTGTTCTTCTTGTGTATTATATTTACCTTTCTCGTCCTATCTCATCCTGTTGTGCTAACATGGCTCCTAGTGATGTTTCTATTGTTGAAATATACAGAAAAGAGGTTTTCCTGGTATCGGAGCCATTAACACAGGTCAATTTGTCAAACATTATTTGATTTGTTGGAAATTATTCTCACACCCTTCATCCCATTTTAAGGTTACTCCCTTATGTAATGTCTTCGTAAAAGGTCGAGCCTTGTCTTTGAGTTATGAGATAAACCGTTGGATTGACTGGAGCTTTCCTTGTAGAGTCCTGACTTGACTGATGTTTTGAGGTGGTTTCATTTCCACAATTGTTGCTACTTTTTTAGGGTCAACCTCAATTCCTTTAGCTGATACAATATACCTTAGAAGCTTATCGGAGGTCACCCCAAAAGCACACTTCTTAGGATTGAGCCTGATTTTGAATTGCTCCATGCTGTCAAGAATCTTTTCTAAATCATCTAGGTGAGTAATTATTTTTGTTTATTTTTCCAAGGTATCATCCATGTAGTCTTCCATAGTTTTGTGCATCATGTCATGGAATATGGTGGTCATGGCCCTTTGATATGTTTCTCCTGCGTTATTGAGACCGAAAGGCATGAAATTTTAATAGAAAGTACCCCAAGCACATGTGAAAGTGGTCTTCTCTTGATCTTAAGGAGATATCCTTATCTGGTTGTATCCTAAAAATTCATCCATCAGGGGATACATCTCATATCCAGTTGTGAGATCCAGAATCATGTTGATATTTGGTAACGGGAAGTCATCCTTGGGACAGTCTTTTTTCAAATCTCTGAAATTAGTGCAAACCCAAATTTACTTGTCACTCAGAAACAAGCACAATGTTGGATATCCAATCAGCATATGCTATGGCACAGATGAATTCAACTTTCAGAAATTTCTCCAATTCAGCTTTGACTAGTAGTTCCACATGGGGATGCATTGTTCTAAGATTTTGTTTGACTGAATTGACTCCTGGAGCAATTGACAGGTGATGCATGATTAAATTTGTGTCTAGCCCTGACATGTCTGGATAGGAACAATAAAATTTGATCTTCTTCTTCATGAAGAATTGAGTGAATTCCTATTTTTCTTCTTTAAATAGAGATTGTGCCAGATATATCAACTGAGGTGATTTTGTTGTTCCCAGATTGACTAGTTGTGTAGATTATATCAATACTGAAGACCTCTCTTGAAAGTGATTAGGTAGGATATCAAGTTTCCCATCTTCTGGTGCCTCGTAGAGGTTTTCACCATTGGATATGCCATTTTTTTTACTATTTTGGGTTCTGACATTACCACAAAGTGGTTTTTAGCGTCATGCCTCTTTTTCTTTTTCTTTTTTAATACTGAGAAAATTGATGTCCCCCTCTATCATACGTATTCTCATTACTTTGGTGGAAGAGGTAAGGGTTTTAATGGCATTCATGTAGCAGGCCAAGGTGTAGTCATTGAGTGAGTCGATCAGGTTTAAAGGTTTGGTCGGATTCCATTCAATGGGTTCAAGATGAACAATGGGGTAAAGTGTTAGGATTGGATAATACTAAGAGGGGGGGTGAATCAGTATTATAGCACTTAATTAAATTCTTTAACCATTTAAACATTAACCATAAAATTTAAGTAAAGAAAACAATATAAGCAAATGAAATAGTACTCATAACACCATATTTTGTTTTTGAGGAAACCCCAGCCAAGGGAAAACCCTAGTATGGATGGTACCCACAAGCATGTACTAAAGTATAATGTCCCTATTAGGAGACCTAGCCCTATTAGGAGCTAAATATTACATAGTACATTTCCTTGTTAAAGGAATTACAACCCTGTTAAAGGTTTACAACACCCTGTTATGGGCCAATTAAGCTTACAACTCTTACAAAGTAATTCTATTTACAAAGTGTTCTTAGTCATGAACAAAACAAGCATCACTAGTGCTTAGATAGTTCCTTTATAGTTCATCAATGGTCTGTGTCATTCTCTTCTCTGCTATTCACTCAACACATTCATCCAACCAACATGTATCTTTAACAAAAATATCTTACATATATATATCTCACAACTTTATAAAGTCGGATCCTAGTATAAATATTACAAATATTAGAAAGTTGGCTTTCAGTAAAAATACATTTAGTAAGGAAAATAATAAATGTATAGTTGGCTCTCTTACATAATCAAAGTGTAGGTTATCAACAATCATAATACAACTCTGATTGCCTAGAGTCCATGTCATAATCTCTCAATCTTCACTACTGTCCAACTGCTCTGTATCATTGTTCTATTGCTATCTGTCTATCTTCAATTCTTTATAACTCTATGTAGGCATTACCAAAACCAAATATATCTTAGGTGTAGGTCACACATACCCCATACCATCTTCCTCTAAGATCACTTTCCCTAATTCATTGATCTCGATCTTCGATATCTAAAATACTTTTGTATCTCTGCTTCTATACTTAGACAATTTCTGAATCAACAAAACTTATCTTTATAGGAGTTGATCTATAACCCAGATGTTTTGCCATAAATGACAACCAAAAAGCGAATCACATTACACAAAATTTATCACTTGCCAACAATCTCTCCCTTTGGCATTGATAGCAACACTTAAAAAAAATGAATAAGTGTTCCAACAAAAAACTGTCTCCTCTATGTTCTCTCCTTCCTCTTCTTGTCTCTTCTCCCTTTTTCTTCTCTTCTCCTATATGATTTTTTTTCTTCTCTCTTCTCCCCCTTTGACAAAAATGACAAAGGTGCATACAAAATAATAGGATTTAGTACTCTCTCCAGTTTCAGAATATCTTGAAAGGAATCTTCCAAGATCTTCACTTCTATACTCCACGATTTGAACAATATTTGACTAATATGAATTATTCCATTCAATGCAAATGATGCGGTCTCAGCTTCTTTCAATTCTCTGGGCATAGATTTAGTTAATGAATCTGTCACTTTCTCCAAGTCTAATAGATGAACCTCA
The DNA here is from genome assembly GCA_018584345.1 of Thuja plicata. Taxonomy (NCBI): domain Eukaryota; kingdom Viridiplantae; phylum Streptophyta; class Pinopsida; order Cupressales; family Cupressaceae; genus Thuja; species Thuja plicata. The sequence goes on from MU227291.1 coordinate 1,129,496, forward strand.
AGTATGGATAGCTTAGGAGTGCTTAAACTCTTCAACAAATTAAATCTTGTCAATACTCTCCCTTTCTCATTATCCAATACACTGAGTTTTGCCAAAATTCTTGTGAATTCCTTGTCTAACTCTGTTACAGATTGTGAAGATGCTTCACAACTGTTCAGAGTTGCCCTCTCTTTGGTGATAATGTCTTCAACATTCTAAACATGCCTAATAGGATTCATGCAGTAACTAAATAGGTTTCTTCCATGTCCAATGCAACTCTTTGCATTTGTCAAACAAGTTTGCACAATGCCTAAGTCCCATGTGATTGAATTGCAAACTTCTGATAGCTTCTTCTCTAAATATTTCTTCTCTACCTTCTCCTCTGTAATCTTTATCAAATTCTCATAATGTCCATCAAATTCATCAAGTGTTATTCTCAAATTTTCAATGTCATCTTTGTGCTAAAAAAAAAAAGGTACTCGAAGCAATTTGTTCATAGTATCAATTACTCTTGTAATCACTTTAGCCTTTTTTTCACCTTTCTGTTCTGATCTTTCCTTAACTTTGTTTAGTGCAGTAAATTCCAATTTAACCAACTCATCTTCATTCATGCTATCAACATTAACATCAATTCTTGCCAACAATGAGATAGAAGACATGTTTACCTCTTTCTGTTTATCCTCTTTCTATTCTATCTTCTATTCTTCTATAGTGTTGTCCACATTCCCTGCAAATGGATCCTTTTCATCTTGTGATGTGTCAAGAGTTAATGGCACACTAGAAACATAGAAATATGGTTGTGGATCTACTTTGATTTTCTCAGCATTTGTCTCAGTTGCTTTTGAGATTTATCCCATTCCTAATTGTGTAGGCGAAGTGGTCTTAGGAGGTGGAGGCTTGTCAGAAGTAGTGTTCATCAATATTTTCTCTAGTGCCTTCTGAGTTTCCTCAGTGACTTTATCATACTTCCTCTTCATGATTTTCAACAATCATAACTTGGTCCTTAGCAAAGGTTTCAATTCCTTGAATATTTTTTCTCTTTCTTGTAAGGATATTACAGGCAACATGTTATAAATTTCCTGATTCCTGATTGTATCATCCTCAATCTGTGCTAAGTGTTTTCTTGTTTCCAATCTCCCATACAAGTCTTTAGGTATACTTCCTTCAATTTCTAATAGAGTATTTTTGAAATTAAGTAAATGATCAATCACAATTTCTTCAATCTTAAGTTTGTCTGAATCTCCATACCTGTCATAGTATCTGTCAATTGTGACTAGTTTACCTTGTTCTATTGCTCTCTTCTCTATCATCTTCATGTCAGGCTTCCATATGTGCTTCTTGGTTTTCTTCTCTTCTCTCCCTGTGCTTTGTTCTTTAGGTGATGTGTGCTTGCTCGATCTGGTGTTTACTCTAGGAGTAATATTCTCAGTTTGTGATGTTTGTTATGATGGAGGAGGTGGACTGTCTACCATTACTACCTCGGGAGTGGGAAGGGTTGTAGTACTTTCACTTGCCAGTCCAAGAGATCTTTCTATTTTCACTTCTTTCAGTTCTTCTTCTGTCAATCCTACTTTTACACCACATTCATGCACAAGGTTTTCAATTTCTTTTCCGTAGACTTCTAGTCTGATCCTCTCTCACCTTAGCTGATTTTTAATCATATTTTCCCCATCTTTCTTCTGATATATCAACTTCTGATACAAGAATATATTCTACTTGCATAGTAAGTACCTCTGAAGTTACTTCATAACCCATGGGATACCACCATTTCTTTCTAGGTGTGACTACTTCAAAACATACAAAATCAGTTTCAACCATGAAACAGATTGTATCCTTGTATTTTTCAACAATGTCCTCATGTATCATGTACCTGGTTTTCATTTGTCTCTGAAGGATCTTGATCATAGCAAACAATTCCCCATCAACCCATGTACTATTCTGTCTTTTGTAGCTTTGTGAAATTAGAATACTAGTAGGTATCCCTAATTTCCAACCAATAGGGTGCAAGCCAGGAAATTTGTGGTCGATGTGTATAAACATATGCATCAATAGTGAGCCAAATCTGAAGGTCTTAGTTCTGTCTTTCTTCACTAGTTTCACATTTTCAAGAAATTGTTGTGCCAGTACTTCACATAGGTTATATTTCACATTTTCCTTCACCATTCTCCATGCCATCATGATTACTCCTACAGATACTGAGTTGGGTCTACTACTGTAGTAGTATTTATATCCAAGTATCATAGCAATTAGTCTCACATCTTGCTGAAAGATGTCATTCAAAGTCATTGCCCGCCTGTCCCATTTAGAGTGAGTTAGGGTTTCAACTTCTTTCTTTACATGTTTTTCTTCAATAAGAATGCTTTCGGTGTTGTCCAGACCAGTGATTTCATGAATTAGGTCACTACAAATATTCACGGGCTGATCACCTATCCAAATGAATTGATCATGTATCCTGCTCAACAATATCTTGAACCATTCATCCTTGTCGAATTTGCATAAGTCTAGAATTTTTATTATGCTCAACTGATCAATGTATTTGTATTCTTCTTTCATGATTCCATTATCAGTCATATGCTCCATCTCAGTTGATATCTCATCAATTCCCAGTATATCATAATTACAATTTATGTAAGCCCTAATATCTTCTATGTGTAATACACCATAAGGGGTTTGAGAAAATTCTCCTTCAGGATCCTCTTCACAGGACTTGAATGGATGTTTCTTAAATTTGCACCTAGGTCAATCTACAACATCAAAAATAACAGGTGCATCCATAGCTAGATGATGTAAATACCTTTCTTCTACTGAATTCTGAGTTTTTGCTTCAATCAATCACACAATACAATTGTAGAGTAGACTGAATCTTTCTGCTCTCTAATCTCATTAGCTCGCTCTTCATAAAATGGTAAAGAGATAGGTCATCTAATGGTGCTTTATACAAGTTTAAGTCATAAATTTCACTTTACTCAATACTCTCCAGTCAGCTGTTAGATCTTGCGAAAAAAATATATGCGTCGGCTAATGTTGCACTCTCAGATGTATATTTTATGATGTCGACCAAGTTCATACCTAAGCTCGCTCAATCTCAATCCATAAATTTTGGGGCAAGATATATTATGATGTCTGTATCCAATCCTCCCCCTAAGGCCATGATCGGCCAATTAGGTTGATTCTATTTTACTACCATCAGGAGAAGATCCAGTAGCCTCTAATGACTCTCCCTAAACTAATATCTCACTTGTTTCTTTGATCTTCCATATCTTACCACTGTTGTTATCTTCTGATTTCTTAAAACAAGTTTCAAAATCATTCTTCAAATCTGCAACACTCTTACCAATACCATTTCCATTCTTCTGTGAATTCATAGGAGGTGGTACTCTTCTATTGTTTGGTCCATTATACTTGCAAAACTTCGCTATATGTCCTGGATTATTGCATTTGTAACATATAGGAGGTCTTCTTTCTTGATTAACTTGTAGCTTACAATACTTCACAATGCATCCAATGTTATTACATTCGTAGCATGTAGGTTTCATTGTAGATTCTCTTCCATTGTCTTGTCTATATCCAGATTGATTAGGTTTTCTACATTATTCTTTCTTGTGCCCATATCCATTACAGTTAAAACAATAACTAGAAAAAGTTCTAAAAGGGGCATTACCTCTGCGGTCTCTCTTCATGTGTCCAAATTTGTTGCAACCAAAGCATCTACCTCTGAAGGGTCTGATCTGCTCTCTAGGTTCTTCAATAGAAGGTTTCTTAGCATCAATCTTCTCATTGTATTTATCTTCCTAATTCTTTGAACATTCATCTTCATTGAAGCCAATACCAGTCATATCACCTTTAGGTTTCCGTTTGTCTCTCTGTTGATCAATCAAATCACTGCTGGTGTGAAGTTTCTCAATATGTTTCTTTGCTTCAACAAGTTCACCTTTTATAATCTTATTATATCTCTTCATTTCTAGATACTTGTTCTTGTAGTTGTCAACCTCATTCTTCATTTGATCTAATGCACTATTTAAAGCTTCTTCAACTTTCTTCTTAGTATCCTTCTGCATCTGTATTTCTTTAGTCATAGTCTTATTCTCAATTTTCATAGTTTCATTCTCTTCTTTTAGTTGCCTCACTTGATTTGAATTGTCTTCATCTGAATCCTCTTTTATCTGAACCATAAGATCTTGTCTTTGACTTCTGGAAAGCTCAATTTTTTCCTTGAGTTTCTTTATAAATTTCTCAGCTCTTCGCATGTTGAATCTCAACTCTCCATTTTTATGCTTTTTCTTTGTCAAGGTCTTCAAGTGCAGCATCAAATTTTTCTTGCAAACTATCCAAATCCATTATGATCTCCTTCAAGCTATTAGAATTTCTCTCCAAGGGACAAAAGATCTGATACAAATTTTTAGGATTGAATAATACTGAGAGGGGGGTAAATCAGTATTATAGCACTTAATTAAATTCTTCAACCATTTAAACATTAACCATAAACTTGCAGTAAATAAAAGAATATAAGAAAATGACACAATACTCATAACACCACATTTTGTTTTCGAGGAAACCCTGGCCAAGGGAAAACCCTGGTGGGGATGGTACCCACAAGAATGTACTAAAGTATAATATCCCTATTAGGAGACCTAGCCCTGTTAGGAGCTGAATATTACATAGTAAATTTCCTTGTTAAAGGAATTACAACCCTGTTAAAGGAATTACAACCCTGTTAAAGGTTTACAACACCCTGTTAGGGGCCAACTGAGCATTCAACTCTTACAAAGTTATTCTGTTTACAAAGTGTTCTCAGTCATGAACAAAACAAGAATCACTAGTGCTTAGATAGTTCCTTTATAGTTCATCAATGATCTTTATCATTCTCTACTCTGATATTTTCTCAACACATTTATCCAACCAACATGTATCTTTGACAAAAAGATCTTACATATATATCTCATATCTTTACAAAGTCGTCTCCTAGTATAAATATTACAAATATTACAAAGTCGGCTCTTAGTACAAATACATTTAGTAAGGAAAACAATAAATGTATAGTCAAAACTCTTACATAATCAAAGTGTAGGTTATCAACAACCATAATCCAACTTTGATTGTCTGGAGTCCATGTCATACTCTCTCAATCTTTGCTACTGTCCAACTGCTCTATATCGATGTTCTGCTACAATCTTTCTGTCTTCAATTCTTTCTAACTCGCTGTAGGTATTACCAAAACCAAATCAATCTTAGGTGGAGGTCACACATACCCCATACTAGCTTCCTCTAATCTCAATTTCCCTAATTCATCGATCTCGATCTTCGATATCCAAAATAATTTTGTATCTCTGCTTCTATACTTAGTCAATTTTTGAATTAGCAAAACTTGTCTTTATAGGAATCAATCTGTAACCTATAGGTGTTTCCATAAATGACAACCAAAAAGTGAATCACATTACACAAAATTGATCACTTTCCAACATAAAGATCCAACAGGTTCCAAGGATAGCACGAGGTTATCAAGATCAAGGTTCTTGACTGGTAAGAGAAGATCTACAATGGAACTCTCTGAAGGACTACCTAGACCACGATCCATCCTAGCATTGCTATTAGAGTTTTTTTTTGATATTGTGTGAGTTTGAACCAACTGACCTAGAATTATCATTTTTATTTTCTTTGCGATAAGTGATCCATTCCAGAAAAGTCCTTAGCAATGTGAATTCAATTGTTGAAGTGGATAGGAGGCGTGAATGAGGAGTCATGCCAATATCCACAAGTCTCCAAGTTGTTCCATCTTCTTCCTTATATTTTTGAGTTTTCAAAGGAAGAGTATTTCTGCTACTATCTCCAAATTTCTAATTTATATTAGGAGGAAGGGGTGTTCTATCATCATCTTCAGAATCAGAGTTAGACTCTTCTTCAAAATTTTGAGCAGCATTAGAAATTTCTCCTAGCTCAAATTGGGGAGCATCTTAAGGATGACATCAATCTCAATATCCATAGTGGAATCAGAGAAAGAATCCCACTCATATTCATTAGAGTGCATTCCAATAGAGTGAGGTAGATCTACCACATGGGTAGGAGCTACAGTCTACCCCCAATTAGGATGTTGTTCTTCTAATTCATTCCCTATATTTTCTCCATATTCAAAGTAAATATGACTGTGATCAGATGCCCCCATATATTGGGATAGTTTTGTAGAGACATCTTCTCTTTCACTGGGGCTATTACCATCTACCTCCTACTGGGCCTCATTATGGTGTAGTGGGTTGTGTTCCATACTTTTCTGAATCCGAGTGAGGTGATTTGGAGTTTCCTCAAGAGGATGCACTTGGTCATCTGAGAAATGAGGGAGATCTAGTATGTGAGAGATGGAAACAAGCTGCCCCCAGTTGGGATGTTTATTTGTAGATTTAGTCTCTTATTCTAGATTGGATTCATTTATAGTTAAGCCACTTTTTTGGGCATAATTTGTTGTTCCTTCTTCCTATAGTAGCAGAGAGGTGAGTTCATTTGGTTTGAAGAGAGTTCTATGATGACCCCTGAATGATTGTGGGATGTAAGGTTCTCCTTGGTATCCAGGATCTTGAATGTGAAGCACTCTTTCAAAAGGCAATGGAACAAACTTTGCTTCTTCCTCACTCTCATCCTCAGATATTTCTATGTGAGGATTGGTAGGGATATTGCTAATGTAAGGGTGGGATCCATTTTTGCAGTATCCTAACCCTATCTTGCCTATAGGACTGTGAAAGTCAGCATGTATGGGTTCCAACAAACCTTTACCTTTGCCAAAATGTCCTTTTCCTTTGTAGCCCATTTTGTGCCCAAGTTGATAACCAATCCCATATTTCTTTGGGAAAATTTAAACATGTTTGATCTTTTGGTCCTGGTCCTCATCTTTATAGAGCCATGCTAGAACAACCTTTTCCTCATTTAACTCTGAAAGATATATGCGATCTTTTACCATACCAGTCCCTTCATGTGTTTCCAATTTTTTACTGCTAGAAGGTTAAAATTATGGGGATGGCATCCCATAAGATATGGGGGATGTGGGGAGACTAGTCAATTGATATTCCCCCATGCTTGTGTTCTTGTTTTTAATCTTTTCTTCCAAGTTCTTCATGAGCACTATCTGAGAACTTGTAGAGGTTTGTCCATTGGATGCTTCCTTATTGTGGGGAACCATGCTATCCCTACTCCCGGTACTTCTAAGTACTCCCTCCATCTATTGGCCCTCCCTGCCAATCCCATTGCACAAGTTGAATCACCCTCTAGGATGCAAAGAGTTCCTACCTGTCTAGGGGCTTCCCAAACTCTTCTCTCCTCTCTCGGGTAATCCTTAGATACCACCTCTCCACATTAGAGACCCCCTATGTAAACATAAACCGATGAGCCACCCTGTCTGGCCGGTACTACTCCACACTATAGTCCCATCTCCCTATCAAAAATGTGGGCGTCATCACATATGGTAGTTGTGCCTGATTCTCTACCCATGGGCCAACCCTAGTGTACAGTCTCTATGTGATACCATCTTGGATCATGTCCATCATCTCTCTCTAGTAGTTTATTTCATCCACATCATGGTATGTAAATGAATGTCCCCAACTGTATTCCATGGACTGATCTTCCTGTCTATCTGTCCTTCCCACTAGCTGGAGCACTCCAATATGCTCCCAACCCTATACCTAGAGTAAGGTCGAAAACCTTGTACTCCTACCCTACCCTGTTGCACTGTGATAAAAGAGTTGGTGCAAGTCTTTGTATGTCTCTACCAGCATCAAGGTACCACATGCTACGGGTATACCTACATCGATGATCCTCACAATCACTAGGATGAAATCTAATCTCACATTGGTCCCTCCTATGTCCAGGGAAATGTACCCTGAAACCAATCTACAAACATAGAAATACACTGGTCATGTTGGATATGCATCTAGATGAAGATGTAGGGCCAACTGTCCATGTCACAATGGGAGTGTGACACCTAGCCCTACAAGCACTTCCAATGCCTCTTTCTACGTAGTCTCCCCAGCAATGACCTCTATCCCTCAGACTGGTAGCTAGAATATCTGGTACACATCCTCTAAGGTGATTGTCATCTCCCCTATTGGGAGATGGAATGCCAGTGTCTTAGATCTCCATTAGTTGCAAAGTTCTATCACCATCGACATGTATGCCCACCTATGGGGCATTCACGCAATTTACCCCAGTCTGATTGCATCCACCTGAGCCCACTCCGCTGGTGTAAACCACTTTGCTGCTTGTAGAACCACCGCCTTTCTCTCCCATGATTTTAATCGATTAAAATTCCACTACAACTAGTAAACCTAATCTGGTGAGCCTTTTTATGTTACACATACACTTGTTAATTAAAGACTAAACCACCCATTTCCATTCCCTTTCCCCATCCTCTCCCTTTTCTTACCTTTCTACCTTGTCCCCTCATTCCCGCAACCTTTTATTTCTCCCCATGTTCCTGCAATCATGGTATCACTTAGCCAGATTCCCCATCCTAGGAGTGCGAGAATGAATTCTCGTGATAGTCCCTAACATACCCCCCATAATCCCTCATGGGATTAGTTTTTCCTACCCTCCCACCCCCAGTTTTCTCTAGGACCATGTTCCTGCAAAGTGTTATTGTGGGATCACAGTCCCATGACTAATTGCACACCCCACCCATGATTCATGATCTTGCAAATCATCCTAAACCATTCCTACCCATCCCCTTATCCACACAATTTATTGCGAGATCACATTCCCGTCGAACCCAACGACATTCCTGCCGATGAATCCCCTGCGGGAACGCTTCCTAGAAACTTTAAACTAGTTAGAAAAACATACATACAAAATCACAAAGATAGTATTTTGCACCTACTTGTCTGTCCAGTGCTTGATGCTACCATATGATCCTCCGATGTCCTCTCGGTGCCTCAGTCATCCCCTCTCAACCATCGTCTTATGCAATATTAGAGCTCAAAAAACACAAAGCAATCTATTAGCTCAAATATGTGCAATAAACCATTTCATTTCCTTTTGAGCCTTATATAGCCCCACCTAGACCCTTTTTTCCACTCTTCGAAGCTCCCATCCCCACCTAACTTCTCCTCAGCCCCTTTTTCATGTTCCTTTCACCATTCCCTTTCTTAGGTCCCCATTCTTCCCATTATTCTTTGCCAACTCTCATCTTCTTTTTGAGACGTCGCCAGGGTATCGCCTTCTCTCCCTACTGCCCTCTCGAGGGGGCATCACCCCAACCTAATTCTCTTCCCCTTACCACTCTGGAGAAACTTTGTTTCCTATTATTTCTTCATGTCGTCTATTATTTTAAACATCTTTGAATGTGTTATTCAAACCCTATGTTAAAGATGGGAAAAATGTAGATACCTAAATTTGATTAACAAATTTAATTAAATTTAGCTCTCCCTTATACATTATTAATTAAATAATTATACATTATCTGATTAATCTATGTTAATCTCCTAGCTCAATTAATTCAATTAATTAGCTATAGTCTAATTGATTATCTAAATGACAACCCATAGTCTGATAATGAATTAAATCTCCCTTCCTCTATTAATTTAAATAAATATACTTATCTATTTAAATTAATTCACTTTATCCCTCTTTATCCCACTTGTGATTAAATAAATCCTATTTAATCAATTTGAGCACATGGCTCCTAAATTTAACCCCTATACTAACCATGCTTAACCACCTAACCTAAGGTTCCAACTCAATCCAACCCCTTCACACATGCTAAGCTTTCTCAATTAGTTAATTAACCTTGATTAACTTATTAAATCTCCACTCATTCTCTCTCCTCCCATCACATCCTCCTAATCCTCCACATTCCCTCTAATCTAAGCCTAATCACTCCCTAAACATTTGTACAATCATAATCCAAGGATTAAGAAATACTAACCCTCACCCAAGTAAACCTTCATGTCACATTCCTCAAATCCCCAACCATATGCATTTAAGTCTTCTTTAAATACTCTTAGACACTAATAAAATTGTATTCATTTTTTGACGCGCATTGGTTAATTTTTTTACCATAGGCCTTGTCACAATATTTTGGTCGATTGATCAACGGACAACTTGAGCATCTAAATTTCAACCCTTCTTGCCATCAAAAAAGAGGTCAAATGCCTGTAAAATGTTGCATAGCAAGATCTTATTTTCAACGGTGGCTCACATCATAATTTTACTAGGATGCTATGTCCATGATGAGGTTTTGGTCGAAATATTCATCTATCGTTGGAGTTAACAAACTCATTTTTGACGAGAACAACGTTGATTGCATCCACTTGGAGTCAAAATTTTGACCCATTTTGTCGTCGAAAAAGAGGTCAAATGCTTGAAAATGTGGCATAGAAAGGTTTGATTTTTTGACAAGGATGCTATGTCATCGATGAGGTCCTCGTTGAAAGTTGTGTCAAAGTTGGAGTCAGGCAAACTCATTTTCAACAAGTACAATGTTGAAAGTGTTCAGTGAGAGTCAAAATTTTGACCACAACAGTTTATTTAAATTTTTTTTTGTATGCAATTATGAGATGCCATTTCAATTAGCTATCATATCATATAATTAAATATAGATGTTATTCAAAAAATTGACACTCAATTTTTCAAATTGAAATTTTGTTGAAATTGTTTATATATGTGTTATTTTTGAATAGTTATTGCAGTTTTATTTGTTTTGACACAATTATTTACATATTATGGAATCATGAAATCTAATGTTTGATGAAGCATTCTCAAAGGAAAGGAAGATACATTCATGAGTATATTGTCAGATGAGTGGTCAAAGGGAAACACTATGAGATTTCAGGCATTTGCAACCTTCATCCTGGCTATTCAAGCAAGTAATGAAAAATATTGACTTATCAGGATAACTTACCCCGATGAGAGAAGTCAGATTAGAAATCAAGATTACTGGGAGAAATTATATGTATCGAGAATAATAAATTTGAGATATCTTGATGACCGACTGGGTTTTTAATACAATGTTGAAAGCTATCAGTATATCAGCAGCCAACTTAATTTATTATCCTGACAACCGATGAAGCGAGTGTCCACAATGAAAGGTCACCGGGTTATCAAAATGTCATACATATTGCTATCCCAATCACTAATGGGATTTTAGGGAAGAGTCATGATGATGTAACAAGGATTATCAAAAGGTGTTGAATAAGGATTCCCTGATACCCGATGATTGAAATAACATACCCCGATGGGATAACTTCACAAATAGTTACAACAATGGACAAAGTTCCTATCGGTGTAGCGAAAGAGTAAATATCATGCAACCCCGATCCTTGGTGGAGTGATTGTTGATGGATATTCCGATAAAAGATAAATGTAGTCTAACATCATAGAGATATATATTGATGGTGCTAGAGTTTTAATAGAATGGATTCACTGATTTCGAGATGTTGTCAAATCATATTTAAAAATGATATGAAAAGTGACATTAAATAAGGTTCTATATGCAATTGAATACACATGAATACATGTCCACAATGAAAGGTCATCAGGTTATCAAAATTTCATACAAATTTCTTTCCCGATCATCAATGGGATTGTTGGGAGGAGTCATGATGACGTAAAAAGGATTATTAGAAGGTGTTGAATAATGATTCCCCGATACTTGATGATCGAAATAACATACCTTGATGGGATAACTTCACAAACAGTTACAACGATGGACAAAGTCCCTATCGACATAGTGGAAGAGTAATGATCATGCAATCCCGATCCCTAACGGATTGATCGGTGATGGATATGCTGATAAAACATAAATGTAGTCTAACATCACAGAGATATATACCGATGACACTAGAGTTTTAACAGAGTAGATTCACCGATTTAGAGTTGTTGTCAAATATTATTTAAAACTTCTATGAAAAGTGACATTAAATAGGGGTTCTTTATGCAATTGAATACACATGAACAAGAGTAAATTCATAATTGTGAAGTCATTGAAGATATCAAAACTATTAATTGCAAAGTTGTGAGTGTTTCAACTGAAATATTTTGGAATGGGATCATCGGCATTTGAGTCTTCTAGTAAGAGGAAGGGTTCTGAGAATGCAAAACAGAAAGAGAAGAAGCATAAAGTAGAGAAACCAAGAAGACTTAACCAAGATTTAATTGATCAAATGCAGGCATTAGGACCAAAATCTCAAAGATAAAAGTTCAGTATGCCTGATAGGGATAAGCTTGAGGATAGATACAATAATATACGTGATATCTAGACTAGGAGAAGAGGGTATGACTTGTTCCTTTTCCATTTCCTATGAAAGGACAAGGAAATCCCTATGTGCAACCCTTGGAGGACAAATCTAGGTAGGCTAGTAGTCCCAAATGTATTTGTGAACATTGAGGTTCTGAAAGTCTTAGCAAAAAGTTACAAACCAGAAGAAAGATGGATCAGGGATCGCGAGGGAGAAATCTTTATGAAAGTTTCTGCAGAGAGTATCAAAGAGGTTTTCAGTCTAGAGTTAGGTTTTAATAAGAAACTGTCATTTAGAGAATGGGCTGATGAATATAATGTGGTAGATACCACTTATAAGGTTTGGAAATTAGCTATACATAAGAACAAAAGTGGAGCCCTAACTAAGGAAGATGGTTGGCCATACAATGTTACAATGTTAACCTTTTAGGAGCTACATTGAAATTACATAAATGTCATGTGGTCAGATAGGAGGGATTGAGGTGCTAGATTTAATGATGACATGACCTATGGAATTGGATAATGATGTGAAAATGTATGATCCCCAACCCTATGATTATGCTTTATACACTACAGAATGTATTCATGATGGTTTTATAAATTTGAATGGTGAGTACCCTATTTTTAGGAAATATTCTCTATTAATGCATATGATATTGCTCTATGGACATAGAAATGATATATGGCCATAAAAATTAGAGTTGAGCTTGTGAAATAGATTTTTTGAAGGAGAAGTGCAGCCAGTTCAATTGTGGACATCCCTATGGGATATTTGTTTCAAGCATTCTGATTATGTGAAATTTGAGGAGTGGATTGTAAGGCCCATATACCACTTGTCCGGAAATCCATGTGATTTGTTTGTTTCCATGGAAATCAAAAAATTCTAAGACCTAAAGACTTTGATGATAGGAAATTTGTAAATCACAATTGGGGAGATTGGTATGTGTATGAAGAATTTACTTGTTTTGGGATATATGGCTTTGAAGAAGAACCCTACTGGTTACCCAAATTTGTTCTTGATAGAATAGAAAACCTGGAAATTGTGAGGCAATTAAGTATGTCTAGTAACAAACATTTCGGTGGGCTGCTACATAAACAAACATTTATGCCAGGTACATTACCTTTTGGTGATTTCACCATTGTCTCAACTAGAGTCTATGAGATTATTGATAGGAAATTGAAGGAAGAGTATCATATGTACCATCACACTGCCAAAAAAAATTATGTTCCTAAGCATTATATTCATAATTATAGAAAAGGGAAAAATCTTAGTGATTATAAACATGAGGATATGGAGGTGGATGATCTATTCAAAATTTGGAAGAGGATGAAGCAAGGGAAGCCATATAAGAGTATAACATTAAATTGATGGAGAATAGGAAATGGTTTGCACAAATGATTGATGAGATTCCAGATGCTAGAGAAGAAGAAACTATGGGGAAAAATATGACTAGACATTTTACTGCCAATGTCATAGAGATTTTAGATGATACTAACAAAACCATCACTGAAATGGGGGCACACCAAGATGCCTAAATTGATGTTTAAAATGCTTTTTTTTTTTTATAATAAGTTTGTGAAGTCTAGAGAATTTATTTTGTTTTTTTTATAATATAAAAGGTAAGAAGTTAAGGGAATCTATCCCCCCGTTGAACCTTGTTGATGAAGTAGAACTCATGTAGAGACTAAAGACTGAGGTTGAAGAGGAAATGAAGAAAATAACCCCAGAAAAGGGAAAACAAATGCTCATTGAATCAGGTATCATTTTATTACCAGGATGGGATATGAGTGTTTCTTTTATTTTTGGCAGCATGCTTAAATCTGATAAAAAAAAGATTTCAAATTGCATGTTAAAGGAGTTGAGGATGTTTTCATTGGATCTAGATTTGTTGAATATGAGCAAACAATATTTTTATTGGCTTTATACCCTCCTCGTCAAAGGCCAAAAAATAACAATGTGGATAGTGCCTTTTGTCATATGATGAAATTGAAAGTGGGAGAAGTTGATCCTATATCCATTGCCAACATGAACATAGATATTTCTAAATTGACGAAGGTACAAATCCAGATATTAATGTTTGAAAGGGATCAATACAAAACCCTATATGAGTAAAGTTGTAATATTAGTGGTCAGGCATTGTCTATGTTACCTCCACTTGATGGTGGGAAATGATAGAAAAATATGAGAAACTATGACAAGAGAATGACCGAATAAATAAGCAAACAAAGAATGTGAGGAATGACACTGCTACTTTCTTGGTAAAATGCAAATTAGATTTCTTGTTGATAGAACTTTCCAAAATGTGGGAATCTCATTTGGTAAACTATAGATCAAAGGTTGAGTATGATCAAGTCAAAATCAAATTGGATAAACTATTGGATGAGTTTTCAGACCCTATGATGATAGAGAGTTTCAAAGAAAGGATCAAAGTTCATGATAGGTTTAGGGAGGATATCTATGATGAGTACAAGGATTTTCAAAGCCCTATGAAGATGTGAGTTCCCCTATTTCTTAGTAGTAATAAATAAAATAGGTAAGGAAGAATGGCTTGCGGATTGTCAGAGAGTCCTGAGTGTTTCCCTTAAAGCCATCTCAGATGATAACTTCAAATTCAAGGAGACACAGGCCTAGTTGGAACAGATCATACAATTCCAATTCTTGGTCAGGAATGTTGTCATGAAAACAAACACCAATAGTTTGAAGGAATATGTGGAATACATGCATCAAATTTTGTGGAGAATAGCACTTGTTCCTTTTGTGATATGCAATTTAGTTACTAGACAATTTTATTTTGTTACTTTATGAAAAAACTTATTATGAAAAGTTGCATCCTTTCATTTGTAACTACCTTGTTGTCTATAAGTGTGTGACACAAGTTTGGAAAGAGGAGGATTATGATTATAAGAAATTTTTTACGCATGATGGTTCTTATGGATATGTTGTGAACAACTAGAAGCAATTTTTTTATGTTGAATGATTCTATATGATACAAGGACTATTTTTTTTTTAAAATCTCAAGCTGATATTCTCCCATATGTTCTCTAAATTAGTTCTTTGAATTAATCTTTGGATTAGAATCAATATGGTAGTTTGATGTTATATTTTGATTAAATCATATATTGAATCATCAATTGGTCTTTGTTTCAGAAGTTAAATTTAATTGATGTATTTTTTAGTTTTCTTTTGAAATATTCACTCATTTGAACATTGTTGAAGTGATAGTTTCCTACTGTCTTCAAGGTTATACATAGGATTCAGATCGAACTAAGTAGTTTTATTAAATTTGAGACATTTAGGCACTGGTCAATAATCAATACAATCAATTCATAGCATTATTCTTAATATTTAACCATATTGGTGTTCAAAATCAATTGTGCTTTATGGTTGATGTTGAAGCCTGTGGTCCACAAAGATTGACAACAAAGATATATGACTTACATTCCTTTTGAGTTTTCTGTGCATTGTAATTTTTAACTTTCTCCCCTTTCTAAAATTTTCTTGAGATAGATTAAAAATTTATGGATACCAGTTGACCTTGGACAACATTAGGAAAAGTTTGGTCATCGGGAATATTAAAATGCCATCCTCCCGAGTCATCTATTAACTATTCTTATCTAAAATATATATGGGACAACATTAATCAGATAAAATTGAATCATTATAGAATTATGTCTAGACTTTAAAATAAACATATGCTCATATATAAATTTGACCTATATGAATACAAAAAATACACAATAGAAAAATTTAACAATACTCCATAGTTGCAAGAAATACCCCAAACCATCATAATAGATAATTTGAACTAACCTTTTGACGAAAGGTTGTTGAAACCTACATCAAAATACACAAAAGAAAAGGTATTAGATCATATATTATGCCTGAAATAAGCTCATAACTAGTTATGTGCATTTGGATAAAATATACCTTCTCTTGATTAAATTTCAGTAATCCTACTACTGTCAAGTCTCACTCATTATATACATAGTATTTTGAAGTGACATACATTATTTGTTTATATGATACATTAAGGAAAAAAAACATATGCATATATAATAACTCTTGCAAAGAAAAATGTGTCAAATTTTAAAAGAAACATACAAAAATAGATCTCAAATTCTATTCAAGAATGTGTTTTTTGATGTATTTTATAAGCTGGTGAGACTCAGGGCTCAAACCCCAAAATGTGATGAAAGAAAAGTAAAAAGTTCTTCAAGATAGTGCTAATCTTCAACTCATCAATTAAGAAGTGACATTTGCAATAAAATAATGCTAAAATTTCATTTACTTGGAAGCTTGGAACTTGATAGATTCAAAACAATAATAGACAAAGAAAGATGAAACATGCAACCAATCAAAGATATTTTGTTAGTAATAACTGAGGAGGGGGGGGGGGGGTGAATCAGTGGGCTCAAAAATTTATCCAATTTAATCAACCAATCAATAATTCTCCAATTATTAAGTCCTTACAAGATGTATGCCTTTGAAATACTTGAAACAAATAATTGTCTATCGGTTTACCTTGTCTGTCCTTATTCTTCTTAATAACTGATAAGAAGTAAACTGTATTTACCGATACTCAGTAAATATGTAGAGTATACCAATCAATCCATAAATGCATATGTAGAATGTAAAACAATAAAGTAATGAACCATACACATAGAACACATGGATTTTAACATGGAAACCCTGTTAAGGGAAAAACCACTGGGACCGGTACCCCAAATTTTCACTCTTCTGAAGTGAGCCCTGTTAGGAGGCAACCCTGTTAAAGGTTATAAACACACGGTTAAGTGTGACCTTGTTAGAGGATTTTTATACATAGGTTGTCACTTAGTATCTGGCATCTACGCTACCATCCTTGAATCAGTCTCATGACTGTCAATAAGCTTTATGCAAACCTTACTACCATCCTTGAATCAGCCTCCTTCTTAGACTGTCAATAGGATTTAGGTAAGACCGGTGCTACTATCATGAGTCAACCTTCTGGTAATCTATTAGGATATACCTCAATTACAAAATACTGTTAAGTCCTACTCTGTTAAGAGACTTAATGCTTCAATGGTTAAACTGAA
>MU227291.1:1151083-1229910 GCA_018584345.1 Thuja plicata
TTGCCTTCTTGTTCTCAAATGCTACTTTATGACCTAAATTATTCAGCTAAGAAACACTCAATAGATTATAATTCAATCCTTTTACCCAATAAGCATTTTCACATTTAATCAGGTTATTCAACATTACCGTTCCTTTACCTTCAATTTGACATGGAGAATCACTTCCCATTCTTACTGTACCACCTTTATAGTATTCAAAAGTATTAAACTTTTCTTTGTCACCAGTCATATGGTGAGTGCAGCCACCATCTATAATCTGGATATCATTTTTACTAATCTTAGATATGAGTGTAGTTTCTTCATACCTTTCATCTTCATCTGAATCATCCTTCACAGCTACAAACACTATCTCAACATCATCATCCGGGTCGGTGTCAGTATCTTCATCTTTGCAAGTAGCTAGATAGCTAGCCTTCTTGCCTTTGTCCTTGTAATCTCTAGTATCACTTCTTTTTGATCTTTAGTAACCTCTATAATCTTTGTTATCACCTCTGTCAGATTTCTTCTCAAAAGATCTGTTATCACTTCTGTCATCTTTTCTTTTAGGACATCTTGCAGCAAAGTGTCCAATCTCTTTTCAATTAAAACATACAAGTGGTAACTTACCTTTGTATTTACCTTTGCCTCTTAGCATTATTCTTGCCATGAGTGCTTCAATTTCATCTAGATCTTCTTCTTCACTTTTTCTTTCACTTTCTCTTCTAGATGAGTGTCTCTGACTAGATTTGCTTATCCTCACAGAAGACTTGAATGCAGACTCTAAGCTTGGTAAGACACTATTATCAAAGTTATTCATCTCAAATGAAATTAGTCTACCAATTAGGCTATCATGAGTGACTGTATTATTTGTTACTACTCCCATTTCTTGAATAGCAGAGACTCTAATAACATATATAGGCAATAGGGTTCTTAGGATTTTACATACCACTGTCTCCTCTTCAAGTGTACCTCCAACACCTCATATAGAATTGACTACTTCTTTTATTCTTGTGTTGTACTGTGTAATGTTTTCACCTTCTTTCATTCTGAGATCATCAAACTTTCCTGTAAGGCTTTCTACCTTGGCTCTCTGAACATTTGCATCACCTCCATGTACAAGTTTCAACTTGTCCCACATTGTTTTTGCATTTTTGCAATCTTTGACATCCTCAAATTCAACATCAGAGAGTGAGGCTGAAATCTCTATAACCATGCAGTTATGTTCATGCTTTACTCTCAATTGATCCACTATCAGTGGTCCTGTAGGAAACACATATTCAGTATCTAAGTATTGAGTAATATCATTTCCAATACCTGATAAGTGAAGCTTTATCCTTCTTTGCCATGAAGCAAAGTTGTCCTTGTTCAACTTGGGCACATCTCTTCTGTTCATCTTGTGATCTTTACTTAGGTCTTGAAACCTTCCTTCTAAGCACACAAGCTCTGATACCAATTGTTAGTAATAACTGAGAGGGGGGGGGGTGAATCAGTGGGCTCAAAAATTTATCCAATTTAATCCACCAATCAATACTTCTCCAATTATTAAGTCCCTACAAGATGTATGCCTTTGAAATACTTGAAACAAATAATTGTCTGTCGGTTTACCTTGTTTGTCCTTATTCTTCTTAATAACCAATAAGCAGTAAACTATATTTACCAATACTCAGTAAATATGTAGAGTATACCAATCAATCCATAAATGAATATGTTGAATGTAAAATAATAAAGTAATGAACCATACACATATAACACATGGATTTTAACGTGGAAACCCTGTTAAGGGAAAAACCACTGGGATCGGTACCCCAAATTTTCACTCTTCTGAAGTGAGCCCTGTTAGGAGCCAACCTTGTTAAAGGTTACAAACACATGGTTAAGTGCGACCTAGTTAGAGGAATTTTATACATAGATTTTCACTTAGTATCTGGCATCTACGCTACCATCCTTGAATCAATCTCATGACTGTCAATAGGATTTATGCAAATCTTACTACCATCCTTGAATCAACCTCCTTCTTAAACTGTCAATAGGCTTTAGGTAAGATTGGTGCTACTATCATGAGTCAACCTTCTGGTAATCTGTTAGGATATACCTCAATTACAAAAGACTGTTAAGTCCTGCTCTATCAAGAGACTTAATGCTTCAATGGTTAAACTGAAACAAAATGACCTATTTCTAATGCAACTAAATTGCATATTTTCAGATCTATTTAATTACAATATCTTTTTAATCAATGTATCAATTAAATTCCTTTGTACTTAACTCTTTCTGCTCTGTGATGTTGTGCTTCACTGTGTGTCGGTGTCTGCAGAATTCTTTAGCTCTCCCTTAGCTTGATTGATCAGGACTGCATGAAGTTAATCCTTCATTAGTTTCTCTTTAGCATATTCTATCAGTTCACTCCCCCGTGTATCTAATTGCTTCCTCGCACCCATTTGAAGTGAATTATGCTTGTCTCTTATATAGACATGATGTTCCTTAATTCTAGGTTCTTGATTCTTGATTCTTGGTGTGAAAAACAATCCAGCCAAATTGATTTATGGCTTTAACTCCTGATTTATCTCGTAGTTATCTTCTTGCCAACTGTACAAATCATTTACTTAACTATGGTTGAATAAAACAAATAAAACAACCAGTTAAGTCTATCCTTTAGCTTTTCTAGCTAGATATTTTGTCATTTTCTGATCTCTCTGTTCTGTCGGTCAATTCTACAGTTCGTCGCCAGTGACAACTGCCAGTTCCATCGGTGTTTTTTCAGTTAGCTTCGTGATCTCTGTCTGTCGGGTATCATTGGATCTTGCTTGTTGGGTAACACTATTTTTAGCTCGTTGGGCATCCTGTGATTCTTCTTCGTCGAGAAACACTATCTTTTGCTCATCGGGCATCACTGTGACTTTTATCTCTGTCTTTACTGATGGTGTGCACTTCGCCGGTGTAGTCTGTCACTTAGTGAATACTTGACTTTTATGCATTGCTGAAAGCATAACTTTTATTCCATTGATTCTCTGAAGTCTTTGGCATTATGTATATGACCATACAGATGATATCAAGTTGACATCAATGACAATACAAACCATTAAGTGATTTAATGTCTTGCATCATCTTCAACTTAATATAATCAAACATTTAATCAGTTACATGTCATCATATTTAACTTGTTGAACCTAGTTCATGAATCTTCTTATATCTCCTATAGTCATATCACATGCAATATTTGATGTCATTGCATAATTTGAGGAAGAATTATGAATACAAGATTTTATCTCAAATATCGTACACTTTCTAGTTTTCTTTTGAAATATGCACTCATTTTAACACTGTTGAAGTGATAGTTTCCTATTGTCTTCAAGGTTATACGTAGGATTCAGATCGAACTAAGGAGTTTTATTAAATTTGAGAGGTTTAAGCACTGGTCAGTAATCAATACAATCAATTCATAGCATTATTCTTAAGAGTTAACCATACTGGCATTTGAAATCAATTGTTCTTTATGGTTGATGTTGAAGGTTGTGGTCCATAGAGATTGACAACAAAGATATATGACTTACATTCCTTTTGAATTTTTTGTGCATTGTAATTTTTAACTTGCTCCCCTTTCTAAAATGTTCTTGAAAGAGATTAAAAATTTTAATCTTTTATGGCATGTGTAGCCTTTAATGTGTCATGCAGTCTATATATGAAAAATTTGAAATATGTTAGATTATACAAATATAAAGATCACTAATTAGTGCATAATTACATTAATACTATCACATACCTATTTTTTCCTTCTGGTGGTCTAATTCCTTCATCTTTGAGCCTTTTTTATTTTATATCTTCAATGATTTGATTCCACTCCATCTCTAGAACTGTAGGAGGACGCTCGTACTTTGGTTGAGCTTTAGAGCCCTTCTGTATTGGTCCTTCACACACTTTAGATGTTTGTGAGATTTCTGAATAATTTTGGCTTTGTCAAAAATATTTTGACCAAAGAGATCGTGTAAAGATTTTATGAGATGATTTTTTAATTCGGGAGCTTGTTCATTCCACCTTTTAAGAAAAAATGAAATTGTTAGATAAAAAAATTAGTTGAAGCTACGTACCTTGATGAAAGGAAAAATATTCTACTAGTGATTTGAAGCTACGTACCACTTATGTATGGTGGGCCTGAATAGCTTAAATGTTATTTCATAAACACTTTCATAAAAAAAAATCATTTCCTGCAAAAACATCATGGGATCATCAGTCCAAAATGAGTTATGAATAAGTAAACTACAATTACACTATAAATAATAATAGTTTTAACTTAAGTACCTAGAAGCTTAGGTACTTTTAAGGGAATCATATCTTTCTCAGCCAACAACAATGACGCCTGTGCCGATCAAGTACTAACAACATGAGCTGATCTAGGAAATGATGGTAAATTATCATTTGTACTAGTCTCTGTTCTATCCTGTGGAGGTGTATCTATTAATGCAACAAGTTAATCAATGACTATGATCAAATGCACCCAAGAAATTACAAAGAAAATCATAAATTACACATAATAAAATAGAGAAAAAAAAGGATTTACCAGGTCTAGTCAGAGAAAATGTGGATGTGTGCATGCTCCTTATTGTCAACTCTACAGTCAAAAATATCAGAGTGGTGGTCATCCTCGAAGGAGGCATTTCTTCTTCATCATGACTTGAAAAACACTCATATATACAATGTCTTGTCTTTTATAAATATAGAGCTAATCAATATACACAATGAATTATTGAATTTGATCAAAAGTGTTATAGTCAAACACAAAAACAATCATCCATACAATGTTATCATCTAGAGCTACTTAACTTTCCATCTAGACCCACAACCCATTTAGCATATGACACAAAATAATGATATTTTATTTCCACATAGAATTAGTCAATCTATTCCTATGAACAAATTATTTACCTAAAGGAAATATGCTAGTACCCTCATCATGTTGAGAACTTGTTGAGGTCTCAAAAAATTCTGTAAGAAGAACACATACATATTTTAGTTCACGATCCATAAAATAGTAAAAAATATAAACCTTTATTGAAATTTTGTTATAGGTAAAGATTCATTGCTGCCTACTTCCAGACAACATTCTCTCCATATAAATTCATTTTTCGTTGCCTTTGTCTCCTTATTTGGATTTGGATCCACCACAATGGCAAGAATTTGTGAATTGATTTTTTTTAGGCTCTTTGTGACCATGCTTATGGGGTCACAGGTATATGCAATGTCAGCATCGTATAATACTATCACCTCCATTTTAGAAACTAATTTCTCATTTGTTACTGGTGTTTTCCCCTTTCCCTAAGCATCAATTTGTGACAGAAATATCAATAAAACAATCAAAATAACTCCAAAACCCTATTGAAAATAACATAATAATATAAAATTTTGTACAATTATAATTACACTAATTTTTATACTAAGGTTTATCTTCTCCAAAGAAGGGGTGGGAGGAACACCCCCACCTCTGTCATGTATTGATGGATCCATGTCACCCCGTGACAAAGATTAAATATAAAAACATTAGCATAATGAAATCAATAGACGACTTAGCAAAACAACTTATTAATAAAATGGTATATTGTATATTTGAGTTATTAATTTGAGGTAATTAGTTTGAATGTTATATATAGTACTTACCAGTCCCACGATAGTAACTTTCTTTGTATATATGTGATTCAAATTATAATATATTAGCAGCTCTTCCCCTACACTTATTGATTTTATCGCACATACAAAAAAATGATTTCCCTCACGTGCCTCCAAAATGCAATTGGGTCGCTTATTAGTTGACACAGGACGTGTACTATTTATAAAACTTGCAAAGTTCCCTATTTCTTTTAGACTTTCATTGATGTACATAGCAAGTCTTTTACTTTGATCATTTTCTTTCCATTGTACATAATTTGTTGACAGTGCATACCTATGCATACTTTTTTATATTTAACTACCCGCATCTAATTATTTTAATTGTAACGAGGACCTACATACTCCATTAATTCAACAAATTTTTTATAACTAATCTCTATGTCATCCATAGAAAATAGGCCCAAACCATGTAATGACTATGGAGCTATGTGATATATCCTGTTGTTAACACAAAAATCAGTGTTAATTGGAGGTAATTCCTTAGGTACCCATTCTTTTTGAAGATGTGTATACCTCAAGGGAACCTTGATGTCTCCTTTTGTCTCATCATCTTAAGAACATGAACCCCCTTTAGCAAGGAAAAATTGCATTCGTTTATTGAATTTTCTTCTAATCTTTTGACCTCTAGTTGATCTCCCTATTTTAGACCTACTACATGTCTCACTTTCATCTTCTATTCTTGCATTTCCCTCTCTCGAGGAAGAAAGATCTGACAAATACCTATTTGGTGGTACCTAAAGCCCATCAAATGAGGGATACAGTTGAAGGAGCAAGATATTTTCTAAATGAGGGTAATGTTGATGAAGTCGGCCTAAAGTTGATGTTGAGGGTAAAGAGAAAGAAAGAAAATAATAAATTGTTTCTATAGGGTGTATTTACTTATACCTATCCACCCATGTCACTGTGTAGGATCCACATCAAAGGGATTAAATTTTTTGCATATGTAAATTATGTTAGAATGATTTAGAATAACTAAGAAGCGGGGTGAATAATTTATCCCCAGGTCTAGATGCACCAATTGAACTTTTAAACACTTTAACCAACTCAGATCTACTCAACAATCCACTCATTCTCTATAGCATATAATCAATAACTTAAACTAGAAGTCCACTATCCTAAAGTAATCAACTTGCAGAATATAAAAATCTTAACAGTAAAAACATCAAATAACATTCACACAAGTATGACACTAGTATTTAACGTGGAAACCCAATATGGGAAAAAACACTAGTAACATGCTACCAATATTTAACTCTTCTGAAGTGAGTTTTGTGAGGAGCCAACCCTGTTAAAAGTGAGCCTTGTTAGAGAACTTAGATAATTCCATTAGAATGTCACCTTCATTAAAGGATTTACAATATGACTATTAGGTCAACCTTGATTAAAGTATTTTGACTAATACAATGGTTAGAAAGTAATAGTAGTTTTGATCTGAAATATACAACTCACTTTGCAAATACAGATCCACTTTCGCTCAAATAGTAATTCACTAACTAGCCTTCATTATCATCTTTGTCTCTCTGATTTTCTTGGAAATTCATAAAGAAATCACCACTTCATAGTTTTTTACTTCTCTTCTCAGCCTTCTGCTTATATTAGCCAATCAACTGAATCAACCTCTACCCACATAACCTACAATTAGGTTAATCTTATACCTCTTTGATTAGGTAGCTCAATCTTTTGCCTCTTAATAATCACCATAGATCTTAGGGTTTGGTCAGATCCAATGAATCCTTTCAACATTTTTTTTTCCTTCTACTTTGTAGATACATCTCAAAACTCCTTCTTGAATCCATACATAGTAATGGTTAAACATATATTAAATGATCATTAAATTCTCCACGATGTTCATCCTTATCTTCCACATGATTTACATATCCCAAGAATTCAACTATGTCAGCTAGGATCTCAAATCTTTCTCAAACTATAAAATACTGACACTCGGTCATCACTGTGTTCTTCCTTTTGATCATCACTAGATAACTCGATAAATACTGATGCTCAGTCGATACTATATTTTCTCAGCATATACTAGCGCTTGGTCGACACTTGCATCACTCAACATAAACATAAGTTCCTTAATCTTCTGCTCTGTTGCTCGGTCAAGACTAAGATTTTAGTCTTCCATACTTCGCTTGGTGTTAAAGATAAACAACACATTATCTTGTCAATGTGCCAACTAATCATGTACCCATTGTAGTTTCTCATAACTCAACCATTTCACTAGGTCTTCTTGTTATCTCATCTTTTTGAATCTTCTTAATCAATCAATTGATATGGTACTATACTAGATATCAATTGTCTTGCCAGTTAAGGTTTGACATCAATGACAATATAACAATTATTTCAATTTTAGCTTCCAACAATCTCCCTCTTTGGAATTGATGAGAAACACCACACAACACTACATGCATAGTTACCAAACAATCCAAAAATTATGTTTTGTTAATAGATTTTCATTAATGTCCTTAGCTTCATTTTGATTCTCTCCAATACAAATATTAACTCCCTCTTGGATAGATTTATCTCTTAGCTTATCTCCATAATTGTCTTATCTCCCTCATTGTCTTTTCTCCCTCTTTGACAAAAATTCCAAAGTCATGCATCTTCACCATGTAGATATCTCTATGTCAACTTTCTGAACTATATTCTCTCTCTGTCATCTTTCTTATGTCTGATCAACATCTTCTGTGTTACTCTTCACAACTTTAGGCAACTCCTAATGTGTGACCTCATTTGCATTAATTTGTCAAATATTATGGGTAATACATTTGATGCAATCACTCTATTTGATATTAGTTAGCCTTAGTTAGGGGAATCACCCCTAATTTACCTCTCAGATACTCAGTCACATCCTTTGGTAATGCTTTAGTAAATATATCTTCTAACTACTCCTTTGTATTCACATATTTCAATCTCACTTCTTTGTCTTGAACTAACTCTCTCAAGTAATGATACTTGATATAAATATGCTTGGTCTTAGTGTGCATCACAAGATTCTTTGATATATTTATAGAACTTGTGTTATCACAAAAAATAACAACTAGCTCAGTGATTTCTTCTTTCATACCTTTCAACAATTGCTTGATCCACACTATGTTTGAACAATTAACTGTTGTTGTAACATATTCATCTTCTGTTGTAGATTGATAAATACAGTTTTATTTTTTTCTTGTCCAAGAGAATAACCTCTTTCCTATAAATAATGCACCACGACTTGTACTCTTTCTATCATCAACATTGCCTGCCCAATCCGCATCAATATAAACTTTCACTTCAAACTTCTCATTCTTCTTATAGTACAATCCATAATCCTTTGTTCTTTTAAGATATCTTTGTATCCTTTTCACTGCCATCATGTGACTATCTTTAGGATTTGCAAAAAATCTTGCAACAATGCCAACTGCTAATGAAATATATGGTCTGTTGTGTACAACATATTGTAGCTTCACAATCATTGATCTATGCAAGGTTTGATTTACTTTTGTTGTATCATCAATCTTTGATAGTTTTTGTCTAGTAGCCATGGGTGTACTTACTAGTCCAGAGTCCTCCATGCCAAAGGTTTTCAGTATCTCCTTGATATATTTATATTGAGCAATGTAGATACCTTTCTTCATCTGATAAACTTGCAAACCAACAAAAAATTTGATCTCTCCAAACATAGACATCTCAAATTTAGTTTGCATTTCATTTGAAAATGTTTGGCATAAAGCATCTTATCCTCCAAATATGATATCATCAAAAAATATTTCAGCTAAGGATGGAGCGGAAGCAGGGAGCGAGGAGTGGGGAGTGGGGAGTGATTGGGAAGTGAGAATACTGGCACGAGAAATTCAAACCTGTCCACAGAATTGGATTCCGCAGGAGATGCAGGTCCTTCTACTACAGAGGGCTCCACTAACTCTGTTAGCAAAGAGGATGGAAAACCACAAGGATTCATGGGAGAAGGGTACCCAGGTGGGGGCCCCATACCGAGAAAATGGACAATCCAATGGGCCTCCCTTTTTGGTGTAAAGCCCTCAGGTAAGTCTATACACTCGCCTGTTAGGAATATATCTAACATCTTTGAGGGAAGATATGCTATTGCTATTATTGATCAAGTAATAGATCATAATATTAAAAAAATGGAAAATGCCTTGTTTGGGAGGTTTATTTGGATTAGACCTAATATTGAAGTGATTAGAGCATTTGTTGACAAAAGATGGAAACTTAAAGGCCAAGTCGAGGTGATAGCCATGAATAAGGGCTTTGTTTCCTTTTTTTTATTGTGTGAAGAAGATAGAACACAAGCCATCTATAGTGGACCATGGAGTATAGGAAAAAATACTATGATATTACATAAATGGTACCCTAATATGGCTCTTCATGAAGACTTTATAGTCCAAGTCCTTGTTTGGGCGAAGCTCCCTGGGCTTCCTATGGAGTACTGGAATGAGGATATTTTTGCTGGTATAGCTATAGATCCTTTGGAGAACTTCTGTCTATTGACTTGGTCACAACTTCAAGAAGAAGACTTACACATGCCAGAATCTGCATAGGTATTATTCCTAATGTTGATATGCCAAAAGAGATATAGTTGGAGTCAAGATTAGGGAAATGGACCCAAAAAATTGAATATGAGTCAGTCCTTTTTTCTTGTTTCAGATGCAAAAAAATGGGGCATTGGGCAAAGAAATGTCCAATGAACAAAGTCAAGAAAAACCAGCATAAAAAGGAATGGAAACCGACTGGAAAGTGCATAGAACCATTAGAAGAAGAAGTCAGTATGGAACTCAAAACTATAGAGAAACAAATAGAAGAGAAAGATGGTCTATATAAAGAAAAAGAAAAGGAAGGGAAAGACAAAGAAGTACAGACCAACCTAGAGAAAGTTGTGACAGAAAGATCAAAAAAAGATGAGACTAAGTAGGATCAGAAAGAGAAAGGAAATGACATTGAACTAACTAAGAATGAAAAGATAGACTTTTTCAGGGATACTCTAGAGGATGAGAACAATGATATTAGTAATCTCCAAGATGAAAAAGAAAAAATAGCTCAGGAGGATAACCATTCTACTATACAAGAAGTAGAGGAACCACCATTATATCAGGGAGATCAGGAAAATCTCTATGAAAACAATATCTTCTTAGATGCCCAACAAGATATTGTCTTGGGTCCTGGACTACCAGAGATGACACAAAACTCATCACAAGAGGAAAATAAATACTTAGAGGAAATAGATAAACTGAAATGGGGTGATCAAGAGGAAATGGATAAAATCCTCGAGAAACAAGACAAAACCACATTGGTGGAAAAAGATAAACAAAAGAAGGGCACAGCTAAAAAAGGTCATAAGAATGCAAAATATTATCTACCAGATGTTGGAGAATGCCAACTCTCACCACTAGGAAGACCACCAAGTTCTAGAAAAATAAATCAAGAGACGGCTAGAAATATAGCAGATGGAACACATAAAACTATTACCCAGCTGGCTATTACCAAAAAGAAATGAAGATTATATCTTGGAACATAAGAGGGTTAAATAACCCTCACAAATAGGATCTTATTAGAAATATGGTTAGAGATAATAGACCAGATATGATTCTCATCCAGGAGACTAAGATGGCTAAGGAAAAAGTTGAAAAGCTTAAATACTATAGAAATAACTTTTGTAGTGGAGGTAGCTTGGAAGGAGCTTCAGGTGGTATTGTTACTTTTTGGAACGGTGATATCATCAAGGGTGATGTTCTTATTCAGGAAAGTAATATGGAATGTATTAGATTTCACCATATCAAGGAAGGAACTTGCTGGATTCTTACTAATATTTATGCCCCTAATATGAAGAGTGGAAGATATTCCTTCTGGAGTAAACTGGATCAGATCAGGAAGTCTTTTGAGAAAGACAGTTGGATTATTATGGGGGATTTCAATACCCCTCTCAAGGAAGATGAAAAACTTGGTGGATCCCAACCTAAATTAGAAGACAAGATTGACTTGATGAACTTTATATCTAGACAAGCTCTTGTTGATATTGACCTCCAAGGCATCAATTACACCTTGTCTAACTGGAGAGCGGGCAATGAATTGATCCAGGTAAGATTAGACAGAGCCTTAATTTCTAGTGATTGGTTTCAGAAGTATAATTTCTCTTTAAATTCCTTTATCAGAGCTGGGTCTGACCACTACCCATTGTCCTTTATTGCTGATTCTATAGCTAGAAGTAAAAACTATCCTTTCAGATTTGAAAAAAATGTGGACCATTCATCCTGAAATGTACCTCAAAATTAGTGAATGGTGGAATATTAAGATAGAAGGAACTGAAATGTATAGGATGACCTACAAGCTGAAACATGTGAAAGATAGTATTAAGAGGTGGAATAAAGATACTTTTGGAAATATTTTTTCATCTAAGATAGATATCATGACTGAGCTAAAAGAGGTCCAGGATTCTATTCAAAAGGAAGGGTATATAAATGTTCTTAAAGAGCAAGAAACTGAAATCTTGAGTAAATACCATGACATTGTGCACAAGGAGGAAATTTTCTGGAAATAGAGATATAGAAACACATGTCTTAGAGAGGGGGACAGGAACACCAAACTCTTTCACATGATGGCTACCAAGCATAAGGCAGCCAACAAGATATCTAAACTCAAAGTTAAAAATAGACAAGTGGAGAAAGAGGAGGATATTTCTAAGGAAGCAAAAGCCTTCTTCTCTAATCTTCTCTCCCAGGATGACTAGCTTGACCAGAACCTTCAAAGCAATCTTTTAGAAAGTATTCCTAAAATTTTGACTAATAATGATAATCACTTTCTCTCAGCTATCCCCTCTAATGATGAGATTAAAGAGGCTGTCTTTTCTTGTGAAGGGAGTAAATCTCCGGGCCCTGACGGATTTCCTATGTTTTTCTTTCATGATTACTGGGTGATCATACATAAGGAAATTACTGATGTTGTTAAGGAATTCTTTGGATCTAAAAGAATTCTCAGAGAAATGAATGGCACTTTCATTGCTCTTATCCCAAAAAAGGCTAGGGCAGACACAATGGATCTCTTTCGTCCTATTAGTCTTTGTAATTCCTCCTAAAAAATTATATCAAAAGTTATCACTTCTAGGATTCTGAAATTGCTCCCTAAGATAATTTCTCACCAACAAACTGGATTTATTCTGGGAAGGCAGATTTTAGACTCTATCATTACGGTCCATGAGAACATTCATTCTTTGAGTATGGCTAGAAAGGAAGGTTTCATTTTGAAAATGGATCTCTCTAAAGCTTATGACAGGGTAGATTGGAATTTTATGCATAATACTTTGAGAACCTTTGGTTTCAATTCCAAGTGTATTAAATTGATAATACAGCTGGTGTCTTCCCCCACCTTCTTGGTTCTTGTGAATGGGTCCCCTTCGTCCTTCTTTAAATCATCTAGAGGTCTAAGGCAGGGAGATTGTCTATCTCCTATTCTGTTTGTGATTATTACTGAATGCCTGGGTAGATACATTAAAATTACTATCAGAAAAGGGGATCTCAAAGGGCTAAAACCCTCCTCCTCTAATTATGTTTGCTCTCACCAGCAATTTGTGGATGATTCAATTTTTATGGGGGAAACTACTATAAATGAAGCCCGGAACCTTAGAAAGATCCTCAACAATTATGGTAGGGCTACTAGTCAGATCATCAACTGGAATAAAAGGTTTTTTTATTTCATTAATACCCCTGAGTACAGACAACACAAGATAAAAAGAATTATGAACTGCCAAATTGGGGAGCTCCTTGCTACCTACCTGGCTCTCCCCCTTGGGATTAACCCTCCTGAATCCTTTTGGAGCTTATTGGTGGACAAATTTCACAAGAAACTTGTTGGATGGAAAGGAGCTCTGCTCAGTTAGGCTGGTAAAATTCATCTTCTTAAATATTCTCTTCAGAGTATACCGATTTATGCTCTTAGTCTTTATAGGATACCCAACAAATTTGCTGAGGCTATTGAAAAAATTCATAGAAAATTTCTTTGGAATGGTGTTGAAAAAACTAATAGATTTTCTCTTATTGCCTGGGAAAAAGTTTGTATGCCTAAATCCAAAGGTAGCTTGGGTATAAGGAAAATTAAAATAATGAATGAAGCTCTCCTAGCTAAACTTGGTTGGAGGGGTTTTACCTTGAAGGGTGAATGGAATTCTATCTGGCACAGTAAATATAATAGGAATTCTAATTCAATAAATGATTTTCTTAATACTGAAGACATCTTGGTGGGCTCTTGTATATGGAAGAATGTGATTAAAGCTGAAAATACCATAAGGAAAGGAGTGAAGTGGAAAGTGGGCAAGGGGAATAGAGTGGATTTCTAGGATGATATTTGGATAGGCAGCCAATCTCCTGCTATGAATACTGTTTGGGGTCCCTTTACTGATATATGCAAAGATAAAATTGGCACTAAGGTCATGGATTATACAAGTAATGGGAATTGGAAGGATCTAACTACTGTGGATGCTACTCTTCTCTCTCTGAATATTACCCTCAATGCCATGATTCTAAACTCTGAAGAAGACTCTGATTTGGAAACATACTATGAATGTTAGTTGCACTGTGGGATCGGCCTATAATCTCAATAATGAGAACAGTGAAACTCCTTTTTGGGCCAAGGCTTGGATCAAAGGGCTTACCCGCAAAATCAATATCTTTTTCTGGACTATGATTCAAAACAAAATCCTTACTCTTGAAAACCTCAAGAGTAGAGGAATGTATATTACTAATATGTGTGTTTTGTGCAGGAAAGAGGAAGAACTGATCAATCATTTGTTCATCCACTACAATTATGCTAATGAGGTTTGGTCCTATTGGCTAAAGGCTTTCAATACAAACTGGGTCTTACCCCATAATATCCAGAACATGTTCACCTCATGGGGTATTAACACTAAGAGTGAATGCATTAGAAAGATCTAAAAACAGCCCTTCCCCACATATCTTGGGCAATTTGGAAGGAAAGAAATGAAAGAATTTTTAGAGAAAATGAGACCTCCCCTAAAATATTATTCAGAAAAAGTCAGAATATGATTATTGAGAACTTCAAAATTATGAAAATTAAAGAGGATTCTAAAGGGAAAGAGGATAGTGCAATTCTTTAAAAATGGGGTATTTCTTTTGACAAGAAAGCTCAAAATAATAACAAAGATGGAGTGGCCTGGGAAAGTCCTCCGATGGGATGGATTAAGATTAACTTTGATGGGGCTTCGAAAGGTAATCCTGGTATTGCTGAATGTGGAATGATCATGCATGATGAGAAAGGTCATTTTATTTCAGTGAGGGCTATCCCTATAGGGGTTCAAAATAATCATATGGCTGAGGCTATGGCAGCCCTCAATGGCCTTATTATGGCTAAAGAAAATAATTATAAAAATGTCTGGCTTGAAGGGGATTCCTTGAATATTGTCAAGGCCCTTAACAATATTTCCAAACCTTCGTGGATGATTAGTAATATTATTGATTATGCCAAGTCTATAATCAAGACTATGAATAAATGTATTGTGACACATGTGTACTGTGAAGGCAATATAAGTGCAAATTGGGCAGCCAACTACGCATGCAGAAGTGACGAAATCTATACTTGGAATGATGATACCAGTATGTCATACGATCTCATATCCCTTACACATAAGGAGATGATCTACAACAGACAGCGAAATGAAATTCATTTACTCAAATGAATACAGATAAAACGAGTGATGTAAGTCTTAATTATGAGGAATTAATCCTCTACAATTCCACTTAGTGTCATAATACCATTTTACACAAATTTTGGGGGCTCTCGAAAATTGAGGAGTACATTATTGAAAAGGAGAATAATGAAAAAATCAAGCACAGAGAGAACCAGAGCAACATTGTTAGAAGATACAGAATGGGTAGAGGGAAGAAAAGACATGAACCTGCTGACTACAGTGAATGGAAGCAGAATGACCAAGTTTGGGAAATTCTCCAAAAGGGGAATTTTGCTGCGTATATGGAGAAGTTTTGTGGGGGAAACCCTGCAATCACCAGTTTCTTCATGCATAATTGGAAGAAAGGCAAGATCCATTTCAAAAACCAATGGATAGAAATCATTAAGGAACTTATTGCGGAGGTTACTAGTCTTCCTATGAATGGCATGAAGTTCTATCGCGACCGTAGTTATTCTGATAAAGTGTATGAGCGGTTCCTGGAGAATGAGGAGGAGGCTGATAGACTTGTGAAGAAGGTAGGAGGTTTATTTAGTACTGCTAATATCAGTCGCCCTTGGCATTTTGTGTTATATGCAGCTATCTATTATCTTACCCTTGATGGGAGATTTACTATAGCCTACGGGCAAACAAGTTACAGGGTAAGACTGTGAGTATGATAAAAGTTACTACCTTTGGGGAAGAATCTATGGCTACCAGCTTGAAGAACTGGACTGATGCCATTAAAAAAGGTGAAGCCTTTGGGGATCTGGGCACTAAAGTGTTGACCATGGAGGATAAGATTAACAACAAAGATGTGGAAGTCAGCAATATTGAGGAGTGCCTGTCCTCACTGGAAGGTAAAATGGAGAAAATGGATTTGATGGTTAGAAAAATCTGTGAGAAAAGCTTTAATATCCTGAAAGTTTCTGTTGAGCAATGCAAGAATCTGATGGAGAGACTCGAGGCCAATAGAGGGGAGGAGAGTAAGGATCCCAAAGAGGGGCTGGGTACTGGTATCTGCACTCGCACAAGCATAAAGAAGAAAGACATGGACCTTAAAGACCTCAGACTCTCGGTGGATAATATGGAGCTCCTTGCAGAGTAGGTGAAAGATCTGATGGAGACTAGCTAACTCCCTGTGTGGTGTCTTTTGTTTTTGGGCTGTCTTTTCCTCTCATGTTTTCTTGTTCTTCTTTTTGGGTTTGTGGGGCCTAGGGCCCCTGCTTCTCTTTTGTCCTGTCTTTTGGTAGTTGTCTGATCAACTTTGTCTATCTTCTGATCTTTTGTACAAGGTTTTAGGACCTTTCAAATCCCGCTTTTACATAATCAAAACAAATATTTCAGCTAACAATATCCCTTTACCTTTTTCAATTTTTAATTACAAATTACTATTGTCATTTGTCCTTGTAAAACCAATTTTGACTAAGCAATTGTGTAATCTTTCATACCATGCTCTAAGGAATTTCTTCAATCTATACAACACTTTTTGTAGTGTGTAGACCATATTCTTCTTTCTTGAATCAAAAAATACTTCTGGTTGTTCAATATATACCTCTTCTTACAGTATTCCATTTAGAAATGCTGATTTAACATCCATCTGATACACTTTGAATCCTTTGTAGGCTGCATATGCAAGTAGAGTTCCAACTCCTTCCAATCTAGCAACTGGGGTGAATGTCTCACCATATTCAATGTCTTTTTGTGCATATCCTTTGCATACCAGTTTAGCCTTGTTTCTTGTGACTTCTCCATGCTCATTTAGCTCATTTCTAAATACCCACTTGGTTCTAATAACATTCTTGTCCTTTGGCCTAGGTACTAGTGTCTAGGTTTTGTTCTTCTCTATTTTCTCAATTTCTTCTTTCATGGAATGTATCCAATCTTCATTATCCAAAGAATCTTTCACTGATTTGGGCTCAAATTCACATAATAAACATGTCTGATTTTTTAACTTGCTTCTAGTCACGACCTTTGAATCCTTTTCTCTAATGATTTGATCTGGTTTATGATGTCTTCTTACATATTTTTCTAATGTAGGCTTTGGTCTCCTTTCTTCTTCTTGTTTTTCTTCAGATTCATCTACAAAATTCTCTTCAGGTTCATTTTGTGTCTTTGCTTCCTCTTTTGATTGCTCGACAATTACCTCCTGATGCTCAACAACTTCTTGTTGTGACTCGATAGTTTCTTGTTTTTTCTCAGCAACATCATTATGTTTCTCGGTAGATTCTTTCTCTGATTCAGGTAAATAGTTGGGCTCTCCTTTATTCACATATACAAAAGATATGTAATCTTTAGGTTCTTTCTTGCATTCAACTTCATTCTTTTCTACATATTCATCAATTCTAACATTTGAACTTTCCACAACATTGTTAGTGTTAGAATTCAAACACTTATACACTTTGCTTTTTGTGGAATAACCTAGGAATATGCCTTCATCATTTTTAGTATCAAGTTTTTCATTCCTATTGTCCTTCAGTATATGAAATTTGCTTCCAAAATTTTAAAGTTTTTAAAATTAAGTGCATAACCATACCATAACTCATAAGGTGTAACATTTGTACCTTTCTTGACTTGTACTCGGTTCAAGGTATAGACTTCTTTACTTACAGCTTCTCTTTAGAGCACAATCCATGAATGATCTATTCCTTATTTCAACTATGCCATTATGTTGGGGAGTACTTGGAGAATACATATGCCTTTTGATTCCTCTATCATTTCCAAATAAGTTGAACTCATTAGATATAAAATCTCCTCCTCTATCAGATCTCAAAAATTTCAAGCTCTTACATGTCTCTTTTTCAACTTTTGCTAAATACCACTTAAAGAACTGAAAGACATCAGATTTTTTTTTTGAGAAACATCAAAGTCATCATTCTAGAGTAATGATAAACAAACATAATGAAACATTTATCACCCTAATAGATTTGCACTCCAATAGGTCTACAAAGGTCAGTATGAACCATTTCCAAAATATCATCAAAAGTATAGGTTTTTCTCTTGAAACTAGACTTTGTCATTTTTACCAATTGACATTGCTTACACATCACATTATCAGGTTTCTTCAATATTGGTAACCCTCTTACTCTTTTCATCTTACTAATGTTTACCAAATTATCAAAGTTCACATGACACAACCTCTTATGCCATAGCCATACATCATCATATTGTGCAAACAAACATGTATCATCAGATAGATTTAGATAGAATAAATTAACTCTTGTTTGTTCTCCACTTCCAATTAGTTCACCAGTAGCATCAAATATTTTAGCCTTTTTGTGATGAAGTTCAACTCCGTATCTAGAAGTGTTCAACTGTGCAACACTCGAAAAGTTATAGTTAAGTCCTTAGACCCAATAAGCAATGTCACATCTGATCTTATCAGTCAATTTTATTGATCCTATTCTTTTCAAAAGATATGGTGTATCATTACCAAACTTAACACTACCACCTTTGCAATGATTTAAGGTTTCAAACTTACTTTTGTCACCAGTCATATAATGTGAGAAACCACTATCAATTATCCATCTATCACCTTTACTCATATATGAAATAAGTGCAGTTTTCTCTGTAAGACTAGAAAAGGGACTAGAAAGCAAATCTAGGTAACCACAAACCCTAAATAATATTCTACCCTAACTAATATAACATTAAAACCATTTGAAACAAGAGTTGAAACATATGCAAAATAACACAAACAAATTCCCTTCAAATGTAGTTCTAATGCTCTCCTTTCTCCTCCATAGAGGTTGATATGTTGCTCTTTGGAAAACACAATTGCACAAAGAACTTGAAAGCTTGAATTGATAATGAGAATTACCAGGAGATAGTGGTTCTTGAGGTTCTCAAGAATCTTGTGGTTAACCTTGAGTGAGAGGAATGCATCCCATTTTATAGAAAATGAGAGAAACTTTGGTGAGATTGCACAAAACCAATGCATAAATGCAGATTTTGGTTGGTAGGATGTTAGGAAGCGCGATATGGGGGAGATCAAATGAGGAGATATTGAAAATATTTGTGAAGCACCTTAATAGGGATGAGAATCCTCAATTAAGGGATATGATATTTAGGTGGGATTAGGAATCATTAATCAAATTAATAATTCAATATTCTCAAAATCAAATTAGATTTATGAAATTATAAAAAAATCTCATAAATTGAAATTAGCCCATTAATTAATTAATTGTTGGAGACTTAGGGAAAAGGGAATAAATAAAGTTTATTTATTTATTCAATTAGGACTTAGGATAAACTATGGGTTATTCATCCAAAGGGGGAAATTAGTGGATTATAGGTTGAATTGAAGGTGTTGATGTTCAATTGAAAGGATTTTGATAATATTGATAGATCAATTCTGAGGGTTCTAGAATAGTTTAGGAAATCACGAGGCATCGATAAACTTTGACAATGCGCCCGCATAATGATAATTGGAAATGATTGAAAAGTGTGAATGAACTTTGATGGCATCACAAGATTGAAATTGAAATGGGGAAACATTGATGATCTTTGAAAATGTTCCCAAAATGATAATCAGAAATAGTATTTACAATAATGAACAAGACTATTGAATTGATATTGATAGATTGATAACGATAACACCGATGAACTTTGACAGTGTTATCAAATGGATGATTAAGGGGATATGAAGCATCAATGATCTTGGACAATGCTCTTGAAATGATGATAAGATTGATCAAATTGAAATAGGGTTTGATGGATTGGTTTGAAATTGGGTTAATTAGGCATCGGTGATCTTGGACAATACCCCAGAATGGTCAGAATGAGTCCAAACAATTCTGTAAGTGATTAGGAATAGAATAGGATAGATTTGAAATGATTTAGGAAGGTTTGGAATGGTTTAGGATCGAATAGGATTGGCTTAAGATTGAATAGGATCAAATAGGATCGAATAGGATTAGTTTAGCGTTGATAAAAAATAATTTGGAAAATGATCGATTTGATAAGGAGAGTAGAATTGTTAGTAAATAATTGAACAATTTTGCAATATTCAATCATTGATGAAAGACACAATGTCACTATACAATAAAGATCGTATCCGCAACATAGAGGAATAATTAGGTTGCAAAACAACATTTTGATTGTAATGCTAAAAATGTTAAAACATGTAGACCAGTAGGCTCGAATCATTTTTAGGTGTCTACATTTTGCCCCTCTTTGATACAATGTGATTATGAGCATTGTGTCAAAGAATCCTGAAGAAAATAGCATTAAAATATGCCTTAGTGATAATGGGATACATAGGTGCCCCCTCAAGAAATCATCTGAAAAATATAAATGATAGGTTGATTTGTCGACAATGGCAAGACAGATCCACAACAATGATCAGATCAAAAATCGGAGGTCAAACACAAAATATATGAGGTTTAGAGTGTCAAAATCATCATAAAAAACACAAAACAAAAGGGTTGCACGTCCATCTAGGCAACCAAGAGGCTATAAAAGGGCTTGGGAAGGGGTTTTGGAGCTCATTTTCACTCTCTCATTTGGAAGAATTGAGCTCTAGAGAAAGGAAGATAGATCAGGTGCCAATGGAGAATCAATGCGTAGAACGAGTTCATAGCTACCAAAGGCCAGCCAATGTGGGACCCAAGGTGAGTACATCTGGGCCTCTCATTGATTTATAGATTTGCACACTTTCCTAGGTAGTTTTAGGGGTCAACTGGGGTCAAACGGGGCCCTGCAGAGGTCCACATGTGCCACCTGCGCAGGTCACATGCCCACCTGCATAGGTCATGTGCCCACATGCATAGGTAGTGTAGGTGGGATGACCACCTGTACAACCAATGCAAGTGGGAGGCCATCTGCACAAGTGGTAATATAACCTGCGCAGGTAGTTAGAAAGGCCGCAAAATAGGGTCCAGGAGTTCCTAAACCAC
Organism: Thuja plicata; assembly: GCA_018584345.1. Lineage (NCBI taxonomy): Eukaryota > Viridiplantae > Streptophyta > Pinopsida > Cupressales > Cupressaceae > Thuja > Thuja plicata. Next base: position 1,172,285 of record MU227291.1, read on the forward strand.
CCTAAACTTCCCTAAACTGGTTAAAACCCTAGGAAAAGGTCAAAATTAGGTCAAAGTAGGTCAAAATAGGTCCTAGGTTGGTCAAAAATAAATAGAAAGTACAGATAGTTGACCAAAGTTGCATGGTGATCGTAGGAGGAGTTGCTAGTTCCACAGACACGCGAGAGTAGACCGGCATGTCTAGATATATGCCATAGGTTGAGAAGTCACAAGAGGAAGATCCTAGCCTCTCTAGGATTGCATTCCATTACGTACAACCCAAGATTAGGGAAAACTAGGGATTGGTCACAGCATTGGCCAAGCGATGGCACTCGGAGACTAGTTCCTTCCACCTGCTGATAGGGGAGGCGACCATGACTTTGGAGGAACTAGTAGAGTATGAACCTACTATAGGGAGGTTAGAATTACATTAGCTATTTGAGAGTGATGATGAGGATCTAGACATTCACGACTATAAGATCCGATGGGAGATAGTCGCAAGGCAGCATGATAGTTTGATTGTTGTTATCTGTGGGGTTATCGCATGTCTCTTAGTACCTGATAGACAAGGTCATGGGTTCCCCATTGGCTGGGGGAGGGTCCTTGAGAAGATGATCATGGAGGGTACAATGTTCACATGGGGACCATGCATGCTAGCGATGACATACTACCAGCTCCACCAGTTGGCTTACACAGGGGGACTATCGATCAGTAGTGGGATCACATTGCTGCAGGTGTGGGCATATGAGCACATAGCTGTGTTTTGGCCCATTGCTCAGAGAGAGGTTTTGTTAGATATACCATATGTGTACTATTATTGAGGGGCACTAGCACAGGGGCCAATAGGGTATACATTGCATTTTCGTCATGAGATAGATCTTCTCAGAGACTTCACCTGGCGTCCATACAGAGATTGACTCAGATGGGATGATGATATGGAGAAACTACCGTACTATAGACATGAGAGGTACCTCATTGGGAGGTTCATTATGGGTCATAAGATTATTGAGATGCAGCTTCCTGAGTGAGTCCGCTGGTAGTTTGGAGAGATACAAGGAGTACCAATAGGTACAACTTTGTTTTCTTAGTTGAGGGCCGAGGCTAGGACATGGGGTACAACACTCAGGTCTCAGGTGGCATATGCAGAGTTAGAGAAATTATAGCCTAGACCATGGGGAGAAGGTGTAGATATTGCATATGTAGGGATGAAAAAGGAGTATGTTAGATGGTTCACTTTGCATAGGCTGATTCCTCTGACAGATCCATATGTGGCAGTACCGAGAGTGCGGATGCCCAGAGATGAGAGCATCGAGGAGGAGGATGAGGAGGAGTCAGATGAGGATGATGATGTGGATGAGGATGATGAGGATGATGAGGATGAGGATGACAGGGATCTCAGTGATATACCGATGCAGATGGATGAGGAAAGGGATGAGCCACCACATGGGGATGACATACAGGGTCCAAATGACAGGTTGGGGGATCAGAGAAAGTGTATCAAAGAGCTTACAAGCTAGATAGATAGATTGACACTTGAGAGAGATACGTGGATTGTAGATCATGCCTCATGGAATGCAGATCATGCATCATGGATTTTTGAGTGATCAACGCTCACAACATATATGGATAGGTTGACAGTAGAGAGGGATGCAGCTATGGCTAGAGCACAGAGTGCACAGAAGGAGGCATGCCAGTTTATCAGTTCTATCAGAGATGTGGGTGTGTGTGATATTTCAAGGATTCTAGGGGATGCACAGGAGGAGAAGAGATATTGGCGAGATGCGTACGAGCGAGATGTGCCACAAGATTAGTGGGCACCGAGTTACAGAGTGTCATCCAGTAGATCACACTCTCATAGAATAGAGAGCAGTGGGAGAGTGCTGGGATTGAGGAGGCCACCTAGATCAGGATAGATAGGGCACTAGACAGGGGGAGCCTCATCTTCCAGATAGGGAAGGGATCTAGAGGACCGAGAGAGCAGGGGTTGATAGGAGGTCTCTCTAGCAGAGGGACAATTTTGATAGACATGTGATAGATTATGAGCCTGCGGGCCTTAGTGTATACAAACACCTTTATTTTTGTACTCTTATACTTTTTGCGACACACATATATATGATTTGTAGCTATTTTATGATGCACAGGATGAATTCTTATGTATATGTTTTACTTTCTTTTTATATGATGATGCTTGTATATTGCAATGTATTGCCTTTGTTGCGCAATAAAATTTGTTATGGATGCAGTAATTGTTTTTGTCTTTTGGCATTTGAAATGTATGAATGCAAAATACAAATGTATATTAGAAATTATTCTCATGTAGAAAATGAATGAATGCAAAAATGCACATGTTTTTGTTGTTTTTGCCAGTTTATTGTTGTTTTTGCCAGTTTATGAATGCATGTATGCAGGATGCTCTTATTTTTGATATACTAGAGTATCAGACCAAGGTGACTGCGAGGACTGATTGAAGAAGTGTTAGCAGAAAGAGGAAATTAGACGAAGAAATGTTAGTAGAAAGATGTTGGCTTTCAAAGTGCAATTTTGTGATAAGAGCTTATTTTGATATTGCAAAAGTGGATGCGACACATCGTGGCAAAAAAGCCAGAGCGAGAGAGTCATCCTTTTTGCGTAAAAAAACATGGTGCAGAAAGAGGATGATCTTCTCCATCCTGAAATCATGTAGCAGACATGCCCCAGAATTGCATGAGATCATCAAACAAGAAGAAAAAGTAAAGCGAAAGCAACTGGTCATGAACCATCCTGACCACTCTCATAAGATCAGATAATATCGAGTAGCATAGGAACATGATAAAAAAAAGAAAATAAAAAAATACTCATGAAAAAAATGTGAGCCAACAACCATTCTGATCTTTTGTTACTTGCATTAAATGTGTGTTGATTGATAGCTTAGATTGCAAATTGATTGATTTTATAATTGATTGATAGCTTGAACAGATTGATTGATAGAAAAGGTCGAAAGATTGAACAGTCTAACCAGATTGAATGTTGAGTCACAATGATTAAGATCACATATGATTTCGTTAAGCATAGATTGATGATTCTACCACTAAGGTTGGAAAACATGATGTTCGATTCGCAAAGAGAAGACAAGTATGTACAAATTTATTGCAGATTTTGAAGAGATTTTGCAATTTTTAGGATTTTTGAGATATTTGAATTTTTTGTGATGATCTTTTTTCAGGACTTTTTAAGATTTCTAGGATTTTCTCAACATCATATTTGAATTTTTAGCAATTTTTTCAAGACATTATTTGATTTTTTTGGAATTTTTTCTTATTTGGATTTTTAGGATTTTTTCAGGTCATTAAGATATTTACAATGTGTTATCTCCAATCGGATAGTTGAGGAATCTCATGGGTAAACCATGTTCAAGATCTTGCCCCCAATTTGAATTCAAATTCAAAGATGCTTAGTGCCAGGAATTTGCCCCCAGACAACAAAGAGGCTATGTACAGAGGCCAAAAAGACAGATAGACTGGGTATACCAAGGGTAAGACAAAGAAGAGAAACAAGTTACAGGCCATAAAGGGGCACTAGGGTCGATGCAAATCAAAAAATGTGATCAAGAAAGGATACCAGGATACTAGGTGGAACCATGATATACAATGGAGCAATAACTTACTACGTGTGGTGCCTGTTTGCCAAGTTTTCACCATGGTACTTGCCCAAAGTGCCTGTTGTCCAGGTTTTCACTTGCGGATGAGATTTTTATCTTGATTTCTATTTTTGCATGCCAAGATGCCTATTTTCCAGGTTTTCATCAAGGCAACCATTTTTTTCTCTTTTTGATTTTTTTTCTTTTTTCTCTTTTTTGATATTTTTCAGAATTTTTTGCAATTTTTTTGTACTTTTTAAAGAATTTTTTGCAATTTTTTTGTACTTTTTTCAGAAATCATGCATAATACTTTCAGAGGTGCATGTTGTTTAGTGCCTCTCGCAATGGTTCTCCCTTTGGTGTTGCAAGATGATACACTCTAGACCCATATGATGCTGTGACTATGTAAGGGCCATCCCAATTTGGTTCAAATTTTCTTGCCTTCTCTCTGTGTCGCTTGGTTTTGTAATTCATCTTTAGAACCAAGTCTTCGATCTCAAAGTGGCGAGCTCATACTTTCTTTTTGTAACTCCATTTTAGATGGTTCAGATAGGCTTTCAAGTGTACCAAGGTGGTTTGTCTCCGCTCATCAAGCATTTTGAGCTCATGCAATCTGGAAACTCTATACTACTCATCATCAACAATGCCTTGTAAGGATACTCTCAATGAAGGAATTTCAACCTCAAGGGGTAATATGGCCTCAATGCCATAGACTAGAGACTATGGAGTAGGACTAATGGGGGTATGAATGCTGGTCCTATAGGCTCACAGAGCTAGGTTAAGTTGTAAGTGCCAATCGCGGCTAGCGTCATTGACAATCTTTTGAAGGATCTTAATGATGGTTTTGTTAGATGCCTCTGCTTGGCCGTTGCCTTGTTTGTAGTAGATGCTAGAAAATCTATGATGGATTTTGAATTTATCACAAATATGGGTAACATCTTTGTTCTAGAATGGGATACCATGGTCAGTAATAATGGCTAGAGGAACTCCTTAACGACAAATGATATAATTTCGGATGAATCTGGAAACTTGTTTGTTAGTGATGTATGTCATGGGGATAACTTCCACCCATTTGGTAAAGTACTTAGTGGCCATGATGATATACTTATGGCCATCAAAAGATAGGGGTGTGATCTTCCCTACAAGGTCAAATGCCCATTGAGAAAAGGGCCATGGAGAAACCACTGGTTGTAAATCCTGTGTAGGAGCATGAATCAAATTGCCATGAATCTGGCACTTGTAACATTTCTTAGCAAATTTATGAGCATCTTGCTCCATGGTGGGCCAGTAATATCCTGCTCGAACCAAATTCTTGGTGAAACTCAAACCATTGAAATGTCCACCACAAATACCATCATGGACCTCATGTAAGGCAGTGTTAGCCTCTCATGAATCGAGGCATCTGAGGAGGGTTTGGTCATAGGCTCTCTTATAAAGGGTATCACTAACGATGACATAACAGGAGGCTTGATGGACAAGAGCTTGACGCTTGTTCTGGGATAAGGTAGGGGGTAATATCTAGGCATGTAGGTAATTGTAAACATCTTGATACCAAGGGGAATCGAGACCAACAATGTCACACACGAGCTCAGATTGCAGAATGTTGAATGCTGGAAGCAATAGCTGCTCAACGAGAAATTCACATCTCTCTTCATTATTCAACATGATGATCATAGATGCAATAGTGACCATAGCATCTACTTGTTTGTTATATACTCATGGAAGCTGGCAGAAACTGATTGTGACAAATTGCTCCTTGAGAAAGTCAACCAACTGTTTGTAAGGTACTAGCTTTTCATCCTTAGTTTCATAGTCATCAGTGACCTATCAGATGACTAATTGAGAATCACCATAGACCTTGAGGTGCTAGATTTTCCATTGATAGCAAGTTTGAGTCCAGTGACCAGTGGTTCATATTGGACGATGTTGTTGGTACATTCAAAGGCAATTCTATAAGACTTTGGTATGACATCACCTTGTAGGGTGACAAACATGATGCCTACCCTCAATCTATGCCTAGTATGTGAGCCATAAAAGTAGAGTTACCATTCATTAGACTTAGTGAAGGTGAAAATGGAATCATCTAGAAATTCTAAAAGCAATGGGTGATCATTAGGAACTGGTGCCTCTGTGAGCTGATCTGCTATCACCTAGGCTTTTATTGCTTTTCTATCTACATACTCTATGTCAAACTCACTTAGGAGCATGACCCATTTGGCTAGGTGACTTGTGAGAGATAATTTTTCTAAGAGCTACTTCAATGAATCAATCTGAGACACGATCATGGTTTTCTTGTGTAGCATGTAATGTCTTAACTTCTGTGTGGAAAAAACCACAGCAAGATAGTCTTGTTCAATGAGTGAGTATTTTAATTCATAGCCAACCAGAGTTCTGCTGATGTAATAAATATCTCTTTCTCATCCTTTTTCATCATGCTATGCAAGAAGAGCACCCAATGTAGTTTCTATGGAAGAAATGTACAAGATAAATGGCTTCCCTGGAATGGGAGGAATCAAGATTGGTGGATGCAATAGATAATTCTTCAATTGTTGGAGCGAGTACTCACATTTTTCATTCCAATGGAAAGTCACACCTTTATGCAGTAGATTTTGAAATGACTGGCATTTATCTATGAGTTGTGCAATAAGATAGCCGATAGACTATAGTTTCCCTTGTAGACTTCTCAACTTCCATAGAGTGTTTGGCAGAGGCATTTCTAAAATGGCTTGCACCCTTTTAGGATCCACCTCGATACCTCGTTGAGAGATGATGTAGCCTAGGAATTTCCCAGAAACAAATCCAAAAACACACTTTTTGGGGTTCAAGCAGAGCTTATACCCTTCCATTCTTTCAAAGATTTTGGCCAGAATACCCAAATGATCTTTCATGGTTGTAGATTTGCAGAGGAGGTCGTCAACATAATATTCCATCAAGATGTGCATGAAGTCATGGAAGATTGTGGTCATTGCCCGTTGATAAGTTGCTCTGACATTCTTTACACTGAAGGGCATGAAATTCCAACAATAGGTTCCCCAAGGACATGTGAAAGCTTTCTTGGGTTGATCCTCAGGAGCAATCCAAATTTGGTTGTAACCAAAGAAGCCATCCATCAATGACAGCATCTCGTAGCCTGCAGTCATGTCGACAATGATGTCAATGTTGTGCAGAGGAAAATCATCTTTAGGGAATGCCTTATTTAGATCACAGAAATTAGTGCATATCTGTATGCCCCCAACATGCTTGCTAATAGGAACCAGATTGGAGATCTAGTCTGCATAATCTATAGGTCTGATAAATAATGCATCCAATAACTTCTTCAATTCTTCTTTTACTAGTAGAGCTATTTGGGGATGCATTTTTCTTAGCTTCTGTTTTACTGGCTTCACACCTAGCTTTAGAGGGAGGTGGTGAAGAAATAACTTAGTGTCCAGGCTAGGCATGTCAACATAGGACCAAGAAAAATTGATCTGGTGCTCAAGGAAGAATCTGACAAATTCATCCTTCTCTTCTTGCGAGAGTGAGGTTGCAAAATGTATAATCTTGGGGTTGTTTGGTGTGCCCATGTTGATTTCTTCAGTAATTTCAATGAGCAATTTTGACTTCTCCTTTGGAGGGGGTATGTCCTGTCTTCCATCCTCAAGCACCTCAGAGAGGTTTTCACCCTTGAATACGTCCTTTGTTTTTATTTTTGCATGGTCAACTGGCGCCTTTCAATTTTCACCAGAGGACCTCTTCTTTTTATTTTTTTATTTTTTTATTTTATCATTTTCAATTTTGTGACTAGAAGATGGAGTTGACTCCCCAAGATATGCAGTAGCAACAAGGTCAATGGAGAAACCCTTTTTGTGGTCACTAGATGGCATGCCCTCTCGGAGCTCAAAGAATTCTGCTATTGCTTCATCATTTTCGAAGCAATCCAAGCTCAGTGATCCTTGCTCGTCCCAATCAATAAGCTCAGGGTAGAATAGGGGGATGTCATCGTCAATGGTGCAATTTTTTTGAGGCCAGAGGTAAAGGAAAGGATGTAAATATTAGTGTCTTCAGAGTCAAAGACTTCATGCACTGAAGGTTCAGGATTGGGATCCTAGAAAATTCTAGACCAGGGATCAATATTGTTTACCAGAGGGGGAATTGTGTTAACATGTTTGTCTATTGTAGGTAGGTCTACATGGTCAGGGAAGAAATAGTCAAGCTCATAAGAACTAGAGGAATAGGACATCCATTCCCACTCATTTGAATTATTAGTGTAATCACAATGGGGATCCTTAGATGCCTTTTCATCATTTGAAACCTCCACGTTTTCACATGAGGCCATTTTTGCATTCGAAGAGCCAATTTGTGATATAGCTCAAAAACCCTTAAGAGAAATTATTTAGAAGATACACAATAAAATGGTATAGAATTATAATTCTTCATTAACTTCTCCAACTTACTCTGCCTCTACAATGAGATAAAACTCCTACTTAATACAATTCCAAAAATTACCATATTTGGCAGATTTTCGAGAAAAACATATTTTTTTCCATTTTTGGTAATTTTCAAAACTCATCCTATGAATCCTAATTTTTCCCAAGAAAATATCCCAACTAAGGCAAGTTGAATTTCCAACTAACCCACGAAATTAGAAACATGATTTTAGATTTATTACAAAAAAAAACTCAAAAAACTGGAAAGAAATAGAAAAAGCCAATTTTGGAGGTCAAGATGAAATTTCAGGCTCCCAAAAAAAGGTCGAAACTATTCTTCACAAATTTTCCTGTAACATTTAAGCCAAAATCCACATTTGAGTCAAAAGTTATGACCCTCTGAAGCTCCTACATCAATTCATAATGGTTTGAATCCAATGCCCAGATGAAGGGGATGGCCCTTTGCAGCAAGGGGTTCAACAATCCCTTGTTTGTGTACTCCAAGACCATTGTGGCCATCATATCCTTTTTATGCATGAGGGTGAACCCGGGCCCGTATCTTTCAATGAGTATCTCAGTGGGCTCCTGTTCTTGTTTCTGTTGGTCTTGGAAAATCCAGCTGGATGCATTGTCATATACATGTTCTTCGTGCAAACCTCCCCATAGAGTGAACGTAGGTGAGGGCATAACCTTCATGGTAGTTTTGGGTGGTTGTGCTTGCAATAAATTTGGTTTTCCATAAGATTTTGGGGAGAGAGAAACTTCCCAATATGAAAAGCTTGTGCCATGGTATACTCTCCACATCCTTTATCTTCAATATTCATCTTCCCTTTGACCATTTTCTCAAGGGTGGCTGCATCAACATATTTGGAGGAATTGGATGGAGTAGCCTCGTGTTGGTAGGCACCTATTGTGTAGGCCCTTCTCTCAAATTAGCACAAAATTGGAAAGGGTTAGGATCACCTAGGATAGTGATCTCAGCTCCATTGTGAAATAATTTGACATTGATGGTACGTAGAGGGAACTGCCTTCATGGCATGGATCCATGGGCATCCTAAGATCATTTTATAGGATAAGTCTAGAACCAGGACTTGCAGCAATGTGTTTTCAGTAACCAGACCAATTCTAATGGGCAGTATGATGACTCCCTTGGAGGGACATTCAGCGTCATCATAGGCCTTTATTGTAATTCTCCTAGAAGGATCAATGTCACTCTCATTGTAACCAAGATCAAGAATAACCTTCAAAGTGCAGATGTTAAGTCCTACTCCACCGTCTATCATGAATCGCCAGACTTTGGCATTATGGACAAAGAATTCTAGATGGAGAGGGTCATTATGGCCAAGCCGGTCATGTGGAACATCATTTTTGGAAAATGTGACATGCTCAGATGCATAGAAGTGCCCCATCATGGCCTGAAACTGGTTAGTGTCAATGTCTGTCGGAACAGTGGACTCTTTCAAAGATTTGTTAAGGACTTCCTTGTGCTGGGGGGATGTGTGCAACAAATCAAGGATTGATATCGAGGTAGAGGTCTTACCAAGCTGGTCAACAAGGTTGTAATCTGAAGGTACCTTGGATTTGGATGGTGCGCCAGGCACAGTAATCTTGGTACGATGGGTCGTGAATGCGCATTGAGGGTTACTATCCTGGAAGGTCAGAGTGGACACACATGAATCAGACTCAGAGAAACAATTGATGGTATAGTCATGACTGGTCCGAGTGTAGTTAAAATTTTTTGTGGAATTTGAATTTAACATAGAGGCATTCCCCCTTTCATGATCAACCAAGGGGTTTCTGAAAATAGTATGGTCAGTATTGGAAGATCCCGTCATGGGTTCAACTTCAATCACACCTTGATCAATAAGGTCTTGGACTTTGTGTTTTAATTGGTCACAGGAATTGGTTTTGTGTCCCTTTGTCTGATGATAATCATAGTATTTGTTGTCATCCCACCAAGGGGTTTTCACTAATAGAGGATCACAGATCTTAGGTAATTGAATGCAATTATTTTTCAATAATTGTTGCAAGACTAAATGGAATGGTTCACCTAATGGCATGAACTATCTTTGTGGTCCATCTTTTCTTCTCGGTGGTCGACGCTGCCAATTTTTTTGCGCGTTATCATTTGTTTGTGCTTGAGGTTGTGTTGGAGCTGGCACTGGAGGTGGTGTTTGAGTCATTGTTTGCGTATTGGTAACAATAGGTCCTTTGAGACTCACTTTCTGTTGTGTCGCGTTAACTATCTGTGCATCAACAATGCCATCATTTGTGACATTTTTATTCTGAGACCAAAATTTTGGCTTGTCACTTGAAGTGCTCGCATTCTGATTATCCTTGTTGATTTTTAATACTCCTTTTTCAATAAGAGCATCTTCAATGTCAATTCATTTTTTCATGAGCTTTTGGATGGTACTTGGTCATTTGATTTTGAGCTTGTACATCATCTCTGGTACCAGATTTTGGATAAATAATCATATTTGTTGTTCTTCTGGTACATCAAAAGGGTATTGACTCACCAAATTACTCCATCATAACAAGAAGGTCATAAAGGATTCTCCAACCTTTTATTTGGTTGTGCACAAGTCAGTTAGCATAACCTCACTTGATATGTTGAATGCAAAATGAGAGATGAATTTGTCGGCTGGTTCTTTCCAAGATCTGATATTGCTGGGTAGTTTAGAGTACCACTCCATTGCTTGACCCCCAAGGCTTCAAGGGAAGAGTCTCATAAGGTATGTATCATTTTTGTTAACCTCGATGCAAAATGTATAAAATTCTTGAATGTGATCAATCAGATTTCCTTTTCCTTTGTATTTCTCAAACTTGGGTACTTCAAAATTCTTGGGAAAAGGAGGCATATAAATGCTTGGATCAAACAGATTAGGACATAGGTCTCATTCCATATAGAGTGTCTTTGTGTCCTTGAACTATAGATTATTTATTTTTCACTACCTTTTTACGTTTATCAGAACGATGTGTCTTCCTAGAATCCATTGAACGTCAACTATATTCTAAGGCCCGATCTGATTCTGATGATTTAGATGATATGTCATGGACTAATGCCACATGTTGTCTGGCATGTTGTTGGGGATCTTCCACATGTTGTTGATTTATTGGTGGAGGATTATATTGCTGACCTTGTATCACATAGTATGGTTGAGAAACTTGTTGTTGATATCGGGGTGCATGTTGTTGTTGTTGAGTTTGTGCCCCATGCTGTTGTTGTTGTGATACATTTTGTTGTTGTGCAACATATGGTTGTTTCTACTGAACATATGGTTTCTAAACATGTTGTTTTTGTTGCTGTTTTTGAACATGTTGTTGTCTTTGTTGTTTAGCATACTACTGTTGTAAAGCACATTGTTGTATATATTGTTGTTGTAAAGCATGTTGTTGTTGTTGCACATATTTTTGTTGTAGAGCATGTTGCTACTGCTGTACATATTTTTTGATATGTCATTGTTGTTGCAGGTGCACTTGTTGCACCTTTGGACCTTGCACATGTTGTATAGAAGGATGAGATTCTTGACCCATCTGCATTGTCAGTTGTTGCATGTTATGACCTTGTTAAAATCCAAGTGGTCTAAGTATACCATCAAGATTTGTAGTCTTATGTTTTTCTGGTTATGCTTGAGACATCATGTTAACTTGGGTTGCAAATTGAGGTTGCACTAGTTGCGCTACATCCATAAGTTGTGCTTGTTGAGCCGCTTGGGCCTGTTACACTTGTTGTGTTACATGTGTTGGTTATGTCACCTTAGGTGGAATTGGTGTGATATCCACAAGGCTCTTCTTCTTTTGATCTTGCAATTGATTTGGTATAGTTGTAGTAATCACATTAGATACATCAAATGTGGGTAACCTTGGTGGTTCATTAAATGGTCCTTTGGATGTTGTTGCATTTGAAGTGATTCCTAGGAATGTTGTATGTGCTACCAAAGGAGGACCACTTGGTTGTGTTTCTTCAAAAGGGGGTGCATCTGGCATTCCCCAAGGAAATACGAATTTCTCATTTGATCCTTTTGGCAAGTAATTCTTTAAATCAATCCTCCATGTTCTTTTAGGACCTTTCTTAGGGATTTGTGTAGCATCTGCCATCTCAGGAGGAGGGAGTGCTACTTCTTCAAATAAAGGATTATCCAATGGTATATGCTTTTCCCTTGGAGGAATATCGATAGTTAAATCATTTCACTGTCATTTTTGTGTTAGCTCCATAGCTGACTCATCAAAGGGTTATTCTCACGTTTCTCTATCTCACACCACTAAGGCTTGATTCTCTTCCAAAGTATATGGTGGGGGAGTTTGATATTCTGAGAATAATTGAGGAGTTTCATCTATCATCTCAGATCTTGAGTCATGAGGTATGCTAATGTCTGCTGAATTTTTTTGTTCTTAACAGCCTTGTCAATTTCCTCTTTAGGTAAATATTTGAAGGAAGCAAACATTCCATGTGATTCTATAGAATCCGAAGAGGGACTTGAGGCATTGCCAGGATCTTGATTATCTGGTGGTTGTGGAGGAGGTTGATAAGATCCAAAATCTGTGTTTGGCACAAGTTGTTGTTGCAAATGATTGGCTTGGACTTGATTGTCTTGACAAGTTTGTTGGTATTCCTCCTCAGGTGTAGGGGGAACACTACCTTGGCTAGGTGGCATAGGTACAAAAATTGGTTCAAAGGTTGGGGGAGGTCCCCACTGAATAGTTCCAAAGTTTGGGGAAGCATTTGAAGGATATCCCATGTTGCATAGATCATTGCTTGAAGCAAGTTCTTGAGGAAATGTGATATGTCTTGGGTCATGAAATATTTGATGCACTTCTTCCAATGGTTGCATGTTGATTAGGTCACTTTGATTATGATATGAAACACCTTGTCTTGGATCAAAAGGTGATTGTGGTTCTAGTTGTGATGTAAACATAGGTAAATAAGGATCTTGTTTCCCCTTGGATGCTTGAGACCTTGTGAAAATTGGCATGATTAATATATGCAAATGCAAGATTTTTTGGAATTTTTGAAATTTTGGAAATGCAAGTTTGAAATGCAACTTTGGAAATGCAAGGAACTTATGCAAATGCAACCTAAGGTTTATGAAACTCTATTTTTTTTTTTTTTTTGGACTTTAACAATTAATCTTTTGAAAGGAGACAAACCTAAGAGCATAACCTCATGACGTTGAATAAGAATATTGACTTGAAAAATAGGATTTTTGGAACAAGGGACAAGTTTGATAAAAAGGATTAGGTCAAATCAATCATGATAAAGGTGGAATAAGACCAATTTGATAAGGGTAGGGGGTTTGAAATTTTGGGACAAAAGGGGACCAAGTCAAGATCATTTTTTCAACGCCATCAAGAAATGCTCTATGATTTGGATACTTTCTAGGATTGTTTGCAAAGTTTTTAAGGAGGATCTAGAAATGAGCTATGTATGCAAGAGAGCTATGATTAGGACTTATGAAAAAGGGACTATAATGAGGGTTGTAATGAGGTCTATAGTGCAAGAGATTTTTTGAAATGCAAATGCAAGGAGATTAGGTCATGAATATGCAATATGAAGGCTATCAAGCATGCCAAGAGGTTCCAAGTGAAAAGTTCAAGGTTCCATATGTTTACTCAAAGACAAGGTGTGTTGAGACCATTTGATCATTTTTGAAGATTGATTTGGAAAAAGTGTTCTTTAGGAGAGTGTTTGTAAGATGTTGTCATTTTTATTAAAGTTTGAACACTCATACAAGACACATCATTTAGAATGGTTATTGTAAAAATGAGAAAACACACCACTTCCTAAGGATAGAAATGACATTATCTATTGAATCCCCACTTGAACCGAAGTTCAGCTGTGCTTACTAATACCAAAAAACCTAGAAGCTTGGAGGCACAGGCTCCTCCTTATAGTGCAGTCACTTCTCAGGCACTCCAAGCTTCAAGTCCCAAGGGTCATCACTTCCCAAGGGATTGTTGTCTCAACTAATAGCCGCGAAAGGGTGGGGTGTCTTAGTTGGTCTTTGACCTTCCACACCAACAAATAGAAGGTTTTTGGATACTATTACATGGTGTTTAGTAAGGGCATCCATTCGGGTGGTTATATGTGTGGCAGATTAGCTCCATTATGGAGGCCTCCTAGCCTACAAAAGTTACGTTCTGTAGGTTTTAACGCACCACAAGGGTACTAAGGGAGATCTTCTTCTCAGTATAACACATTCAACACCTGCTCATTGTGAGATTAGTCACAATGACATATTTTGTATCCTGGCTTGGATGGGCTTGGCTTTAGCCTGTTACTGGTTGGGCATCCACGGTCACTGGCTCTACTAAAGCACTTGGGAGGTAGCCACACTAAAGGACTTGCATGGATTTCTCTTACACCCAAGGTCCAAAAAGGCGAGGGGAGAGGATATGTCCATACATTTCCTTGGATTTACAAACTAAAAGAAACTTCAAGCACATGAATGAAATGGTTCATTTTAAAGCACCAAGCTGAAGTGTTTGCTAACTACTAAAAACACACATGAAGGTTTCAGAAAATGCAAGGTCTTCTACAAACGTCCTGCATTGAAACCGTTATTAGTTTTTAATGATTCATTCTTCATCCCACGATTGGAAATATGTTGCACAAATCATTAGTAACACATAAACATGCATACAAAAGAAAAGCATGCAAATCAATTGAAATTGGAACAAGTGCACCTTGATTTTTTTATGCTATTTACCTAGTTATAAAGATCCAATTTTTAGATATATATCTAGACCAGAAAAGTAGAAATGGAAACAAATAACCCCTTTTAAAAATCAATTATCTTTCCAAAAATGTAATAATTTTCAAAAAAATTCTTAATTTTTGCTCTAGGGACCCTATTTTTCAAAATATACCAGTTTTTAAAGATGTATTTATTTCGGTCATTATTTGTCATGAAAATTAAAAAATCAGAGAATAGATCCCATTTAGTTTTCAAAGAGATTTCAAGAAATGTAAATTTTTTAGAAAAATTCACTCATTTGCGCCCAAAATTATTATTTTATGAAAACTCATAAAAACACAATAAATCACGCAAAATTAATCAGAAAAATCTAATTTTCTGACTGTAGGCTCCTGATACCATCCCCAACTTGCAAAAAAAATTCATGGACAGATTCCCAACCATTTGGGAGATATGATCAAATCATTGAAAACCTGCATGCAAACAAATTTATCAGTTTTTTAGCATGTACACATCAGGTTCACCAAATGTAAGAGCAGAAAAAGGACTATAAAGCATATCTAGGTAACCACAAACCCTAAACAATATGCTACCCTAACTAATCTAACATTAAAACCATTTGAAAAAAGAGTTGAAACATATGCAAAATAACACAAACAAACTCCCTTCAAATGTAGTTCTAATGCTCTCCTTTCTTCTCCATAGAGGTTGATATGTTGCTCTTTGGAAAACACAATTGCACAAAGAACTTGAAAGCTTGAATTGATAATGAGAATTACTAGGAGATAGTGGTTCTTGAGGTTCTCAAGAATCTTTTGGTTAACCTTGAGTGAGAGGAATGCATCCCATTTTATAGAAAATGAGAGACAATTTGGTGAGATTGCACAAAATCAATGCATAAATGCAAATTTTGGTTGCTAGGATGTTAGGAAGCATGATATGGGGGAGATCAAATGGGGAGATATTGAGGAGATATTGAAAATATTTGTGAAGCACCTTAATAGGGATGAGAATCCTCAATTAAGGGATATGATATTTAGGTGGGATTAGGAACCATTAATCAAATTAATAATTCAATATTCTCAAAATCAAATTAGATTTATGAAATTATAAAAAATCTCATAAATTGAAACTAGCCCATTAATTAATTAATTGTTGGAGACTTAGGGAAATGGGAATAAATAAAGTTTATTTATTTATTCAATTAGGACTTAGGATAAACTATGGGTTATTCATCCAAAGGGGGAAATTAGTGGATTATAGGTCAAATTGAAGGTGTTGATGTATAATAGAAAGGATTTTGATAATACTAATAAGGTTTAGGATCAATTCTGAGGGTTCCGGAATAGTTTAGGAAATCACGAGGCATCAATGAAATTTGACAATCCGCTCGCGTAATGATAATTAGAAATGATTGAAAAGTGCCAATGAACTTTGATGGCATCATAAGATTGAAATTGAAATGGGGAAACATCAATGATCTTTGAAAATTTTCCCATAATGATAATCAGAAATAGTATTGACAATAATAAACAACACTATTGAATTGATATTGATAGATTGATAATGATAACACCGATGAACTTTGACAGTGTTATCAAATGGCTGATTAAGGGGATATTAAGCATCGATGATCTTGGACAATGCTCTTGAAATGATGATAATATTGATCCAATTGAAATAGGGTTTGATCGATTGGTTTGAAATTGGGTTAATTAGGCATCAGTGATCTTGGACAATGCCCCAAAATGGTCGGAATGAGTCCAAAAAATTCTACAAGTGATTAGGAATAGAATAGGATAGATTTGAAATGATTTAGGAAGTTTTGGAATGGTTTAGGATTGAATAGGATTGGTTTAGGATCGAATAGGATCAAATAGGATCAGATAGGATCGAATAGGATCAGTTTAGGGTTGATCGAAAATGATTTGGAAAATGATCAATTTGATAAGGAGAGTAGAATTGTTAGTAAATAATTGAACAATTTTGCAATATTCAATCATTGACGAAAGACACAATGTCGCTATACAATAAAGATCATATGCCCAACATAGAGGAATAATTAGGTCACAAAACAATGTTTCAATTGTAATGCTAAAAATGTTAAAACACGTAGACAAGCAGGCTCAAACCATTTTTAGGTGTCTACATTTTATATTGAGGAGATATTGAAAATATATGTGAAGCACCATAATAGGGATGAGAATCCTCAATTAAGGGATATGATATTTAGGTGGGATTAGGAATCATTAATAAAATTAATAATTCAATATTCTCAAAATCAAATTAGATTTATGAAATTATAAAAATATCTCATAAATTGAAACTAGCCCATTAATTAATTAATTGTTGGAGACTTAGGGAAAAGGGAATAAATAAGGTTTACTTATTTATTCAATTAGGACTTAGGGTAAACTATGGTTTATTCATCCAAGGGGGAAATTAGTGGATTATAGGTTGAATTGAAGGTGTTGATGTTCAATTGAAAGGATTTTGATAATACTGATAAGGTTTAGGATCAATTCCTAGGGTTCCGAAACAGTTTAGGAAATCACTAGGCATCGATGAAATTTGACAATGCGCCTGCGTAATGATAATTGGAAATGATTGAAAAGTGCCAATGAACTTTGATGCTGTCGTAAGATTGAAATTGAAATGGGGAAACATCGATGATCTTTGACAATGTTCTCGAAATGATAATCAGAAATAGTATTGACAATAATGAACAACACTATTGAATTGATATTGATAGATTGATAACGATAACACTGATGAACTTTGACAGTGTTATCAAATGGCTTATTAAGGGGATACAAAGCATCAACGATCTTGGACAATGCTCCTTAAATGGTGATAATATTGATCAAATTGAAATAGGGTTTGATTGATTTGTTTGAAATTGGGTTAATTAGGCATCAGGGATCTTGGACAATGCCCCAGAATGGTCAGAATGAGTCCAAACAATTCTGCAAGTGACTAGGAATAGAATATGATAGATTTGAAATGATTTAGGAAGGTTTGGAATGGTTTAGGATTGAATAGGATCAGTTTAGGATCGATTAGGATTAGTTTAGGGTTGATCGAAAGTGATTTGGAAAATGATTGATTTGATAAGGAGAGTAGAATTGTTAGTATATAATTAAACAAGTTTGCAATATTCAATAATTGACGAAAGACACAATGTTGCTATACAATAAAGATCATATGCACAACATAGAGGAATAATTAGGTCACAAAAAAATGTTTCGATTGTAATGCTAAAAATGTTAAAACACATAGACCAGTAGGCTTGAACCATTTTTAGGTGTCTACTTTTTGCCCCTCTTTGATACAATGCGATTATGAGCATTGTGTCAAAGAATCCTGAAGAAAATAGCATTAAAACATGCCCCCAGTGATAATGGGATACATAGGTGCCCCCTCAAGAAATCATCCAAAAAATGTAAATGATAGGTCGATTTGTCGATAATGCTGAGATAGATCCACAACAATGATCAGATCAAAAATTGGAGGTCAAACATAAAAGATATGAGGTTTAGAGTGTCAAAAGCATCATGACCAATACAAAATGCAAGAGTTGCACGTCCATCTAGGACACCAAGAGGCTATAAAAGGGATTGGAAGGGGTTTTGGAGCTCATTTTCACTCTCTTATTTGGAAGAATTGAGCTCTAGAGAAAGGAAGATGGATCGAGTCCCAATGGAGAATCAACACAGGGAATGAGTTTGCAGCTATCGATGGTCCGTGAACGCGGGACCTAAGGTGAGTACATCTAGGCCTCTCAATGGTTTACAACTTTGTACAATTTCCTAGGTAGTTTTAGGGGTCAAACAGGGCCCTGTAGGGGTCCACACATGCCACCTGCATAGGTCATGTGCCCACTTATGCAGGTCATATGCCCACCTATGCAGCCAGTGCAGGTGGGAGGTCATTTTGCACAGGTGGTAAGATAACCTGCGTAGGTGGTCAGAAAGGCCTCAAAATGGGGTCCAGGGGTTCCTAAACCACCCTAAACTTCCCTAAACTAGTCAAAACCCTAGGAAAAGGTTAAAATTAGGTCAAAGTAGGTCAAAAAAAGTACTAGGTTGGTCAACAAGAAATAGAAAGTATAGAAAGTTCACCAAAGTTGCATGGTGATTGCAGGAGGAGCTGCTAATTTTGTAGATACGAGAGAGCAGACTGACGTGTCTAGATATACGTCATCAATTGAGAATTCATGACAGGAAGATCCTAGCCTTTCTAGGATTGTATTACATGCCTGAGATTAGGGCAAACTAGGGATTGATCACAGCATTTGCCGAGCAGTGGCACTCGGAGACTAGTTCCTTCCACCTACCGACAGGGGAGGCGACCGTGACTTTGGAGGATTTATGCATCCTCAGGATTCCCATTCATGGGTAACTAGAATAGTATGACCCTAATACAGGGAAGTTAGCATTACACCAGCTGTTTGAGAGTGACGATGAGGATCTGGAAATTTGCGACTACGAGATCCAATGGGAGACAGTCACAAGGTAGCACGATAGTTTGATCACTGTTATTTGTGGGGTTATCGCATGTCTCTTAGTACCTAATAGATGAGGTCATGGGTTCCCCATTAGCTAGGGGACGTTCCTCGAGCAGATGATCATGGAGAGTATAGTGTTCACATGGGGGCCATGCATGCTAGCGATGACATACTACCAGCTCCACCAGTTGGCTTATAGAGGGGGACTATCGATCAGCAGTGGGATCACATTGCTACAGGCGTGGGCATATGAGCACATAGCTGTGTTTTGGCCCATTGCTCAGAGAGTGGTTTTTCTAGATATGTCGTATGTGTATTGTTATCGAGGGGAACTAGCACATGGGCCACTAGGGTATACATTGCATTTCTGTCATTAGATAGATCTTCTCAGAGACTTCACCTGGCGTCCATATATAGATTTCCCTAGATGGGATGATGATATGGAGCAGCTACCGTAGTGCAGATATGAGAGGTACCACATTGGGAGGTTTGTTATGGGTCATATGGTTATTGAGATGCAGCTTCTAGAGTGAGTCCACTGACAGTTTGGAGAGATATAGGGAGTTCCAACAGGTACAACTTTGTTTTCTCAGTCGAGGGCTGAGGCTAGGACATGGGGTGCAGCACTCAGGTCTCAGGTGGCATATGCAGAGTTTGAGGAGTTATAGCCCAGACCATGGGGAGTAGGTGCAAATGTTGCATATGCAAGGACCATAGAGGAGAATGATAGATGGTTCACTCTCTACAGGCCGATTCCTTTGACAGATCCAAATGTGGCAGTACCAAGAGTGTGAATTCCCACAAATGAGAGCATCGAGTAGGAGGATGAGGATGAGGAGGATGACGAGGAGGAGTTAGATGAGGATGATGATGATGATGAGGATGATGAGGATGATGAGGATGAGGAGGATGGGGATGATAGGGACCTCAGTGATATGCTGATGTAGATGGATGAGGAAAGGGATTTACCACCACATGGGGATGACATACAAGGTTTGGATGACAGGTTGGAGGATCAGATACAATGTATCATAGATCTTACGAGCCAGATAGATAGATTGACACTTGAGAAAGACATGTGGGTTTTAGATCATGCCTCATGGACTGCAGATCATGCATCATGGATTGCCAAGAGATCAACACTCACATCACAGATGGAAAAGTTGACAACAAAGAGGGATGCAACTATGGCCAGAGCACAAAGTGTGCAAGAGGAGGTACACCAGTTTATCAGTTCCATCAGAGATGTGGGTGTGCATGATATTTTAGGGATGCTAGGGGATGCCTAGGAGAAGAATAGGTATTGGCGAGATGCGTATGAGGAAGATGTGCCACAAGATCAGTGGGCACCGAGTTACAGAGTGTCATCCACCAGATCACACTCCTATAGGACACAGAGAAGTGGGGGAGTGCTAGGACTGAGGGGGCCACCTAGATTAGGACAGATAGGGCACCACATAGGGGGAGCCTCATATTCCAAACAGGGCAGGGATCAGGAGGACTGAGAGAGAAGGGGTTGATAGGATAATTTTGATAGACATGTGATAGATTATGAGCCTGTGGGCCTCAGTGTATACAGACACCTTGATTTTTGTACTTTGATACTTTTTAAGACACACATATATATGATATGCATCTATTTTATGATGCACAGGATGGATTCTTATTTATATGCTTTACTTTCTTGTTATATGATGATGCTTGTATATTGCAATGTATTGCCTTTGTTACACAATAAAATTTGTGATGGATGCAGTCATTGTTTTTGTCTTTTTCCATTTGAAATGTATGAATGCAAAATGCAAATGTATATTTGAAATTTTTCTCATGTATAAAATGAATGAATGCAAAAATGCACATGTTTTTGTTGTTTTTTCTAGTTTATGACTGCATGTATGCAGGATGCTCCTATTTTTGATATACCAAAGTACCAGACCAAGGTGACTGCGAGGACTAACTAAAGAAGTGTTAGTAGAAAGCGTAAATTAGATGAAGAAATGTTAGTAGAAAGATGTTGGCTTTCAAAGTGCAATTTTGTGATAAGAGATTATTTTGATATTGCAAAAGTAGATGCAGTGCATCGTGGCACAAAATCCAGAGCGAGAAAGTCATCCTTTTTGCGTAAAAAAACATGATGTAGATAGAGGATGATGTTCTTCATCCCCAAAGCATGTAGCAAACACGCCCCAAAATTGCATGAGATCATCAAACATGTAGAAAAAGTAAAGCAAAAGAAACTAGTTGTGAACCATCCCGACCACTCTCATAAGATCATATAATATCATCAAGTAGCATAGGAACATGATAAAAAAAAAGAAAATAAAAAAAAACTCATGAAAACAATGTGAGCCAGCAACCATTCTGATCTTTTTTTGCTTGCATTAAATGTGTGTTGATTGATAGCTTAGATTGCAAATTGATTGATTTGATAATTGATTGATAGCTTGAACAGATTGATTGATAGCAAATGTCGAAAGATTGAACAGTCCAACTAGACTAAATGTTGAGTCACAATGATTCAGATCACATATGATTTTGTTAAGCACAAATTGATGATTCTGCCATTGATGTTGGCAAACATGATGTTTGATTTGCAAAGAGAAGACAAGTATGTAGAAATTTACTACAGATTTTGAAGAGATTTTGCAATTTTTAGGATTTTTGAGATATTTGAATTTTTTTGTGATGATATTTTTTCAGGACTTTTTAAGATTTTTAGGATTTTCTCAGCATCATATTTGAATTTTTAGCAATTTTTTCAGGACATTATTTGATTTTTTACGAATTTCTGCTTATTTGGATTTTTAGGATTTTTTCAGGTCATTAAGATATTTACAATGTGTTATCTCCAATCGGATAGTCGAGGAAGCTCATGGGTAAACCATGTTCAAGGTCTTGCCCCCAATTCAAATTCAAATTCAAAGATGCTCAGTGCCAAGAATCTGCCCCCAGAAAACAAAGAGGCTATGCACAAAGGCCAAAAAGACAGATAGACTGGGTATACCAAGGGTAAGACAAAGAAGATCAACCAGTTACAGGCCATAAAGGGGCACTAGGGTCGATGCAAATAAAAAAATGTGATCAGAAAAGGATATAGGGATACCAGGTTGAACCATGATAGACAATGGAGCAACAACTTACTACGCGTGGCACTTGTTTGCTAGGTTTTCACCACGATACTTGAACAAAGCGCTTGTTTGCCAGGTTTTCACTTGTGGATGGGTTTTTTCTCTTGATTTCTATTTTTAGTGCCAAGATGCCTATTTTCTAGGTTTTCATCAAGGCAACCATTTTTTTCTCTTTTTGATATTTTTTCTTTTTTCTCTCTTTTGATTTTTTTGATATTTTTTTAGAAATTTTTGCAAATATTTTGTACTTTTTGTAGAAATCATCCATAATACTTTCGGAGGTGCATGGTGTTCAGTGCCTCTAGAAATAATACTCCCTCTAGTGTTGGAAGCTGATACACTCTAGACCCATATGATGTTGTGACTATATAAGGGTTGTCCCAATTTGGTTCAAATTTTCCAGCCTTCTCTCTGTGTGGCTGGGTTTTGTAATTCATCTTTAGAACCAAGTCTCCGGTCTCAAAGTGGCGAGCTCAGACTTTCTTGTTTTAAATCTATTTTAGATAGTTCTGATAGGCTTGCAAGTGTACCATGGTGGTTTGTCTCCGCTCATCAAGCATTTTGAGCTCATGCAATCTAGAAGCTCTATACTACTCATCATCAATAATGCCTTGTAAGGATACTCTCAATGAAGGAATTTCAACCTCGAGGGGTAATATGGCCTCAGTGCCATAGACTAGAGAGTATGGAGTAGCACTAGTGGGGGTGTGAATGCTGGTCCTGTAGGCCCAAAAAGCTGGGTTTAGTTTTAAGTGCCAATCGCAGCCAGCATCATTGACATTCTTTTGAAGGATCTTAATGATGGTTTTGTTAGATGCCTTTGCTTGGCCATTTCCTTGTGGGTAGTAGATGCTAGAAAATCCATGACGTATTTTAAATTTCTCACAAAGCTGGGTAACATCTTTATTCTGGAATGGGCTACCATGGTTAGTAATAATGGCTAGAGGAACTCCATAACGGAAAATGATATAATTTAGGATGAATCTGGAAACTTGTTTGCCGGTGATGTATGTCATGGGGATAGCTTCCACCCATTTGGTAAAGTACTTAGTGGCTGTGATGATATACTTATGGCCATCAAAAGATAGGGGTGTGATATTTCCTACAAGGTCAAATGCCCATTGAGAAAAGGTCCATGGAGAAACCACTGGTTGTAGATCTTGTGCCGGAGCATGAATCAAATTGCCATGAATCTGGCACTTGTAACATTTCTTAGCAAATTTATGAGCATCTTGCTCCATGGTGGGCCAGTAATATCCTTCTTGAACTAACTTCTTGGCAAGACTCAAACCATTGAAATGTCCACCAAAAATACCATCGTGGACCTCATGTAAGGTAGTGTCAACCTCTCGCGAATCGAGGCATCTAAGGAGGGTTTGGTCATAGGCTCTCGTATAAAGGGCATCACCAATGATGACATAATAGGAGGCTTGTTGAACAAGAGCTTGACACTTGTTCTGGGATAAGGCAAGGGGTGATATATGGGTGTGTAGGTAATTGTAAACATCTTGATACCAAGGGGAATCAGGACCAACAATGTCACACACGAGCTTGGATTGTAGAATGTTGAATGCTGGAAGAAATATCTGCTCAATGAGAAATTCACATCTCTCTTCATTATTCGGCATGTCGATCATAGATGCAATAGTGGCTATAGTATCTTCTTGTTTGTTATGTACCTGTGGAAGCTGGCGCAAATTGATTGTGACAAATTGCTCCTTGAGAAAGTCAGCCAACTGTTTGTAAGGTACTAGATTTTCATCCTTAGTTTCATAGTCATCGGTGACCTATCAGATGAATAATTGAGAATCACCATACACCTTGAGGTGCTGGATTTTTTAATGAATAACAAGTTTGAGTCCAGTGACTAGTGCTTCATATTCGGCGATTTTGTTGGTACATGCAAAGGTGATTCTGTAAGACTTTGGTATGACATCACCTTGCGGGGTGAAAAACATGATGCCTGCCCCTAATCCATGCCTATTATGTGAGCCATCAAAGTAGAGTTTCCATTCATTATATTTAGTGAAGGCAAAAATGGACTCATTTGGAAATTTTGAAAGCAACGGGTGATCATCAGGAACTGGTACCTCTGCGAGCTGATCTGCTATCACGTGGCCTTTTATTGCTTTTATATCTACATAATCTATTTCAAAATCACTCAGGAGCATGACCCATTTGCCTAGGTGACCTGTGAGAGATTCTTTTCCTAAGAGATACTTCAATGGATCAATCCAGGATACGAGCATGGTTTTCTCATGTAGCATCTAATGTCTTAACTTCTGTGTGGCAAAAACCACATCAAGACATGCTCATTCAATGAGTGAGTAGTTTAATTCATATCCAACCAGAGTTTTTCTAATATAATAAATAGCTCTTTCTCATCCTTGTTCATCATGTTGTGCAAGAAGAGCACCCAATGCAAATTTTGTGGCAGAAATGTACAAGATAAATAGCTTCCCTAGAATGGGAGGCACTAAGATTGGTGGATGCAATAGATAATCCTTTAGTTGTTGGAATGAGTGCTCACATTTTTCATTCCAATGGAAAGTGACACCTTTATGCAGTAGATTTTGAAATGATTGACATTTATCTGTGAGCTGCGCAATAAACCGGCGAATAGACTGTAGTTTCCCTTGTAGAGTTCTCAGCTTCTGTAGAGTGTTTGGCAGAGGAATTTCTAAAATGGCTTGCACCTTTTTAGGATCCACCTTGATACCTCATTGAGAGATGATATAGCCTAGGATTTTCCCGGAAAAAACTCCAAAAATACACTTTTTGGGGTTCAAGCGGAGCTTATACCCTTCCATTCTTTCAAAGATTTTGGCTAGAATACCCAAATGATCTTTCCTGGTTGTAGATTTGCAGAGGAGGTCATCAACATAATATTCCATCAAGATGTGCATGAATTCATGGAAGATTGTGGTCATTTCCCTCAATATATCTTCATTTGATCTCCCCCATATCGTGCTTCCTAACATCCTACCAACCAAAATCTGCCTTTATGCATTGATTTTGTGCAGTCTCACCAAATTGTCTCTCATTTTCTATAAAATGGGATGCATTGATTTAGATAGAACAAATTAACTCTTGTTTGTTCTCCACTTCCAATTAGTTCACCAGTAGCATCAAATATTTTAGCCTTTTTGTGATGAAATTCAACTTGATATCCAGAAGTGTTCAACTGTACAACACTCAACAAGTTATAGTTAAGTCCTTCAACCCAATAAGCAATGTCACATATGATCTTATCAATCAATTTTATTGATCCTTTTCTTTTCAAAAGATATGGTGTATCATTACCAAACTTAACACTACCACCTTTGCAATGATTTAAGGTTTCAAACTTACTTTTTTCACCAGTCATATAATGTGAGAAACCATTATCAATTATCCATCTATCACCTTTACTCATATATGAAATAAGTGTAGTTTTCTCATCTTCACTAGAATCAACTTTCATAGAAACATAAACAAATTCTATATCATGGTCATCAGATTAACCAGATTCACTATTAGTTTCTTCTTTCGCAATATAGCAAGTTTTCTTACCTTTATCCTTATAGTCCTTGTACCTTCTATAGTCTTTGTATTCCCTTTTGTCTTTGTACTTTCTTTCTCTTCTTTCATCCTTATCATTCCTATCAGGGCATCTTGTTGCAATATGGACAACTTTGTTACATGAAAAACAAATTATAGGACATCTACCTTTGACTTTTTCTTTTCCTCTTGGTAGTCTTCTAGCCATTAATGCCTCAAGTTCATCAAGATAATCATCAAAAGTGTGACTGTCACTATTCACATGTCTTTATTTTCCTTGCTTAGTCTTATGAAGAGTCAATTGTGATTTGAATGTAGAATCAACATTATGAGGGGTGAAATTATCAAAATTTAATAACTCAAAAGCAGTAAGTCTACCAACTAGACCTTCCAGAGTTAAGTTGTTTCCAGGACTACATCTCAATTCTTGTATTTCACAAACTCTAATAGCATAAATAGGAAGTAGAGCTCTCAATACCTTTCTAATAACAATATCATCATCAATAGTTCCATTAGCTCCTCTAATAGCATTCACAACATCCTTAACTTAGCTACAATATTGAACAATACTTTCACCTAAAATTCTCATTTTATCAAACTTACCTCTCAAGCTTTCAAATTTGGCTCCTAGTACATTTGTGTCACAACCATAGATAGCTACCAGTGTGTCCCACATTTATTTTGTAGTAGTATAGTCTTTTATGTCTTCAAATTTAGGATAACTTAGGGCTGATGCAATCTCCAACATTGCTTGATTGTGTTCTTGTTTTTCCTTCATCTGTTGAGCTATCAACAATGTAGGCACAAATATATAATCATGTTTCACGTAGTATTTTTGTGCTTCTC
This sequence comes from Thuja plicata, assembly GCA_018584345.1. Lineage (NCBI taxonomy): Eukaryota > Viridiplantae > Streptophyta > Pinopsida > Cupressales > Cupressaceae > Thuja > Thuja plicata. The sequence goes on from MU227291.1 coordinate 1,199,005, forward strand.
CAATTCCATCTAGGTGTAGCTTCATCAAAATTTTCCATGTAGGGAAGTTCTCCTTTTTCAGCCTTGGTACCTCCTTTTTATACATCTTGATCTTTAGCTTCAAGTACCTTCAAAATTTTATTTACAAGCACCACAATGCTCTGATATCAATTTTTAGAATGATTTAGAATAAATGAGAGGGGGGGTTGAATCAGTTACCTTAGGTCCTGATGTACCAATTGAACTTTTAACCACTTTAACCAACTTAGATATACTCAATAATCCACTTGGTTTCTATAGCATATAATCAGTAACATAAACTAGCAGTCCATTGTCCTAAAGTAATCAACTTGTAGAATATAAAAACACTTAACAATAAACACATCAAATAAAATTCACACAAGTATGACACCAAGATTTAACGTGGAAACCCAATGTAGGAAAAACCACCAGTAACATGCTACCCATATTTCACTCTACTGAAGTGAGCTCTATGAGGATCCAACCTTGTTAAAGGTTACAATACACACTGTTAGGTGTGATCCTGTTAAAGGATTTAATCACCCTGTTAAAAGTTATCCTTGTTAGAGGACTCAAATCATTCCATTAGAATGTCACCTTGATTAAAGGATTTATAATATGACTATTAGGTCAACCTTAATTAAAAGATTTTGACTGCTACAATAGTTATAAAGTAACAGTAGTTTTTATCTAAAACATACAACTCACTTTGCAAATATAGATCCACTTTCACTCAAATGCTAATTCACTGACTGGCCTTCATTATCATCTTTGTCTCTTTGATCTAGTTGGAAATCCATCAAGCAATCACCACTTCATAGTTCTTTACTTCTCTTCTCAGTCTTCTCTGCCTTATGCTTAGATTAGCAATCGAATAAATCAACCTCTACCCACATAACCTGCATTTAGGTTAATCTTATACCTCTCTGATTAGGTAGCTTGATCTTTTTCTTCTTAATCATCACCATAGATCTTAGGGTTTGGTCAGATCCAATGAATCCTTCTAATATTTCCTTCTCCTTCTACTTTGTAGATACATCTCAAAACTCCTTCTTGATTCCATACATAGTAATGGTTAAACATATATTAAATTCTCATTAAATTCTCCACAAAGTTCATTCTTATCTTCCACACACTTTACATATCCCAAGAATTCAACTATGTTAGATGTGATCTCAAATATTTCTCAAATTGTAAAATACTGACAGTCGGTCATCACTGTGTTCTTCCGCTCAGTCATCACTAGATAACTCGGTAAATACTGATGCTTGGTTGAAACTATATTTTCTTGGCATATAATGGCGCTTGGTTGACTCTCACATCACTCGGCATAAACATAAGTTCCTTAATCTTCTTCTTTGTTGCTTGGTCAAGACTAAGATTTTTGTCTTCCATACTTCACTTGGTGTTAGAGATAAATAACACATTATCTTGTCAATGTGAAAACTAATCAAGTACCCATTGTAGTTTCTTATAGCTCAACCATTTAACTAGGTCTTCTTGTTATATCCTCTTTTCAAATATTCTTCATCAATCAATTTATATGACACTTTACTAGATAACAACTATCTTACCAGTTAAGGTTTGACATCAATGACAATATAACAATTATTTCAATTGTAGCTTCCAAGAAATAATTTATCTTAAGTTAGTTAAAAATTACATGATACGTATGCTACAAATTACATAGAACACAACATGAAAAATATGCATGCATCATAATTATTGTATATTTTTTAATTTGTACCTCTACTTTATGTGTACTAGCTATGCAAGATCCTCAAAAAAAGGGGTGACAATATCTGCAGCCCTTTTCCTGTTTCAAAAAAGGGTGACAATAATGCACAAAAAATATATTATAAGTAATCAACACCAAAAATTGAGCACCATAACACATATTTGAAACCTGTGTATCATAAATAACCTATGTTGTCATCATTAGAATTTAACACAATGAATTAATCATACCATGTCATTAGACTTCAACACAAAATAAATTAATGATGAAAACATATAAGCCAAACAAATTTCTATGAATAAATCAATACCTCATACATTTTATTTATCATACCTCATACATTTCATTGATCATCTTCTTCATCCATCTCATCATCATGACCACCATCATCATCATCATCATTGTCACCATGACCATCATAATCACCATCATACTCATCGTCACCACCACCACCACCACCACCACCACCACCACCATCTACTTCTTAAGGTATCTTCTTCTTCCATCACATTATAATTTACGAGTATTCCTCTTGGATCGTATCTAACAAAAATTGACCAACCTGATTTATGTGGAATGTCAAAGTAAAATACCTGCTTGCATTGGCTTGGAAGAACACAGGGCTCATCCCTAACTGGCTCAAACAACAGTGTATTAATCACTGGAAATCCATTGTCATGTTCAATAAAAAATTTTTGAGGATCATTTTGATTCAGTCGTAGCTTGTACCATTTGATGACGAATAGAACTAATTTGAAGGAATTAAAGTCACACTCAAGTATATCATCCAAGATGTCATAGTATCGAATTTCAGAAAATCAAGGATGTAAGTCATTTCTAGAAGAAATATTAGTGACCTGAAAGACTGCACTTATCCCAGAATCACATGTTTTATTTGTGTCATCCAACTTTTTGATGCAAAATTTAAGACCATGGTAGTACATAGCGTTGTGGTGCTTGACCTGCAATTTTTCAAACACATCAAAATTATTTGCATTAATCCGTGAGTTGATATTAAACAATGGGTCATGATAAATAAATTTATACATACCTTTCTATCTCTTAAACTATATGCTAGATCAATTACCTTGTCGTAACATTGGAATCTTCATTACGGTGAGCTTCTTAAACTATTGAAGAAACACCTTCCCATGTTAATGAATGACCTGTTATGCCCTACATCCCTGTCCCTACATTTTGTGTGCGAAATGTTGGGTCCCCCTTTTTTTGTTTTCTACTTATGGCTCTTGCCTTGTCTTCTTTCCTTTGTTTCTTTGTTTTCCTTCTCTGGGTTTTCTTTCTCGCGGTGTTGGTTTTGCTTTTGTTTTTGTCCCTTGTGTCTTCGGGACCCGGTCCCGGAGTTGGTCGTTCCTTGTCCAGGATCCAGATCCCAAACTCCAGAATTCTCTACCATGGTGTCTTCTTTTCTTAAGAGGGTATGGTCACATAGAATCCCCAGGCCCAAAGTCTGGAGGTCAGCTTGTTCCAGAGTTTGTGGAAGGAAAGGTAACTTTCTTTTTACCTCAGGTATAAATAGAAATCACCTGTCATTTTCACAATTACCGTGATTAAAACACTTAAGCGATTTGAGCAGAGTCTAGTGCAAGCTATTCCAAAGCATTATGAACAATTGCAAGTGGTTTCTGGTGATTGAAGGGTGATCTTTTGAAGGTAAAAGTTGTTGCAGAGCGTTCGTGGCCACTTTGCCTTCCTTCCTTTCTCTAGTTTTCAGGTTGGTTTCTCTATTTCTCTCTATTTCCTGGCTTTTTGTTTCTGTTTGGTTTGTGTTTTTTGTCTTGTGTTTTCATTTTGTTTCTGCATTTCTTCATTTGGTTTTCCACCCATTGGTTGGTTGGCTCTGCCAGAGGGTTGTCCGCCCTCTGTACAGGTGTATTATATTCTGTAAATGTTGTATATGCTTGTACATTTTCTGGTTTTGTTTAGGTGGTGGCTCTGGGTTTTGTGTATATGTTTATTTAGTGTATATTGATGTATATCCTTCCATTTTGCATGTATATACCTTTCATCCCTGATGTATATATGATGTATATCCACCCAGTTTCATAACTAGCTCATCGTGCTTCCTCTGTTCTCATTCATAAATTCGTGAGCTCGTTCCAGGTAGGATATCACCTGGTTGAAAATCAACTCTCGGCTGGTCTCAACCAGGAAGTTTTCTCTCTCCTCCATAAACCAGCCTTAATGACCCATTTACATCCCACGTATGCATTCAAAACTATCCAAGTGGCCTCCTCTTTTCACGCATTTAGATAGTTAGCTCCGTCACCATCACCATAACTTCCATTTATTGTATAACCCTGTGATGCCCACATGGGCCTGATAGTCCACTTTTCCCGCACACCTTCCAACGGTTAGTTTTTCAGACCCTAGGTCTTTTGTCTTCACCAGCCCACACCTTACTTTTCTAAAGTATGCTAAAACCCCTAGGACCGGATATTGGTTAATTTTCTAAGTTTTGCATTATATATAATTTTTGGAATTTTTAACCTAAACTAACTTTTCAGGAAAACAAATGCTGTGGTGGTAAGATCTCTGGGCCCCGGAGTATGATTTATCTATAAATTCTAATGGTTGTCTTGCCTTGCAAGTTTTTAAAGCAACACACTTTCATCATGTCTGAGGCTTCCACATCTTCACCACTCGAAAGTCTGGAACTTCCTTCTACGACGGTCACTAGGGCAGCCGTCAGATCTAAGATGGAGAGGTCCTTAGAGAAATTTCCTCTCACCATGAAGTACGTGAAGGAAAACACCATCATGGGATCAAATATTGATTCCAAAGTTCAATTAATCACCGACACTAGCATTAAAATGTGGGCCGAGATGCAGGCCCTGGTAAAAATAATGTACATTCAGTGACAGTCTGGGTATCCACTAGCGATCAGTGTCGGGGATTATCAAGGCCACCTATTTTCCATGCTCTGTGCAGGCCCTAGATTTAATTCTCACTCTTGCAGCGCACTACAACTCTTCCATCCAGGCTGTCATGCTCGCAGCCCTGGAACCAACCGGGTATCCCACCCCCATGGTGTCTCTTGATGCCAAAACTTTTTAGAGAGGGTTGGAGATCCCTCAGTTTGGAAACCCCACTGTGCTCACCAGATTAGATGCCTTAGTGAAATTTACGTAGTTGGAGGAAGCAGCTTGGATATACATGAATATGCATTGGCTCAAGACTCCAAAGAGGGACCCTAAGAGGATGAAGCTAGAAATCCCCCGATCCAAATATAAAGAAAGCATCCAGATGGGGATGATAGAACTTTCCTGGGTATTTGGGAAACCACATGCCCAAGAATTCACAGGGTGGATGTACTACTTCTTTCTTGGCATTTCCACCAGCGGGGAATACTTCGATTGGGCCGCCATTATTTCAAACCACATGGATTCACAGTTCCTCCAGGTGGTCCAGAAGAGGAAGTTCTATATGACTTCTTATGTTCTCTAGGCCCTAGCACAATAATGACCCCACACCAATGGGTTTCTCACCACAGGTGTACTCAGGATCAGCCGAGGTCAAAAGGTACCCTAGGATTATTTCCCATAGATTCAATGGGAGGCCAGTTTCCCCAGCTTCTGCCGGGTAAACAACACCTTTATCTACTACAACCTACTCATACCTACCCAAGATGTAGGATACTGCCTTTCCACTAAGGCGATGGATCTGATCTGACATCACAAAGGTGTTAGAACAAACCACCACCTCCATGACCCTGATAGAAGTTTTGCTAAACTATCGCGAGCATAAGAAGTCTCTTCTAAAGCTCTTAGGAAACCTGAAATTTGTTAGTCGCCCGCCCAAGACTGTCTCTTTTGAGGATGCCAATGCAGCTGTCTTCTGAGGAAATAATGAAGATCCTCCATTCCTACTAGGCCTAAATATACAAGGCAAAAACATACACAATTTCCTAGTAGACTTCGGGGCTTTGGGAAACATCATGCCCTTATCCATTTTCCAGAAGCTTAGACTTTGTCCCACCCCATCTAATGGCGCAGTGATCCAATTGGATAAAATTGCTATGAAAATGGTGGGAGAACTAAAAAATGTCTGTATATAGCTCATCCAAGACCCCAAGAGAGCCAGCATAATCGATATCCAAGTGGTGGACATCCCAGAGACTTATGGGATGTTACTAAGTCAGAATTGGTCTAAGTCCTTGAATGGATACTTTTCGACCGACTTCTCCCACTTATGGCTCCCTTGGGAAGGAGAATCAAACAAAATTCAAGTTGAGAGTGAGCCCTGGATGAAACAGGCCCTTACCGAAGTCGGGAGGATTAATGAGGTCTTCTTCTCTGAGACTTCCCTTAGGGTGTACCAACCCTTTGGAATCTTAACATTCAATTTCACCCCAGGAAAGGATCCCATAGTTCTACAGAGAACCCAAGACCTAGAAGAAAAGTTGAGGGTTGAGGTTAACTCTCAGGGTGCCATAGCGACCCTCGCTACACTCTTGTCTAACACTTGGTGTCAAGTACACTATCAGAAACATTTAGAGTTAGAGTGTGAGCCTTGCCTTTCCATCACTACTCGGCACATTGATGCCTTCCAGAATGAAGAACATACAGCTAATCCTCTAGAGCCCAGTATTCCTACTAAAAGCACTTCTTCGGTGCAATTTCCCCGAGGATCTCAATTCCAAACCCCTCTAGAGGAAAACCTCACCCATGTGCCAATAGTGCAGGAGGAAGATCCTCCCAAGTCTCCTAAAGGCAATCCAAAGACTGCTCCATCTCCCCAGCTCCAGAATACAAGCGATGATCTATGGACCCTTAAGTTTGACAGGTCTCAATCCAAACAAACTGTGGGGCTAGGGTAGAATTAATCAACCCATGAGGGAAATCCTTCCTCGCATCCTATAGGATGTAGTTCAACTGCACAAACAATGTTATGGAGTACGAGGATTTGGTCCTTGGACTCCTATTCATGTTAAGGAAAGGGATCACCCACCTCCGGGCTCTAGGTGATTTGGAGTTGATTTTCAAATAGGTCTGGAGTCAATATACATGTCATGATAAGAGACTGGCCGCCTATCACAATCGGGCATGGAGCCTTATTGAAGATTTTTATGCCTTTGGCATAGATCTTATTCCCCGGGGTAGAACTATGTCCCAGATGCCCTCGTTGTTTCTGCTAGAACACTAGAGCCCATGGCCAGATCACGGCTCCATAGATTTTCAGTTGAGATGTTCCCCACCCCGTCCATCCCAGATAATGTCACCCACTTTTAGGTTTTTGAGGATGATCAACATATCCTGACCTTCATGGCTAATGTTGGTGTCTTCGAGGATCAGATAGTGGAGGAACGAGACCATGATGATACTAGGCAGGGTGATGAAGATGATGGGATCATGGACCTACCTACTAATACCATCTCGAAGGGGATGGTCACGCTGGAACGTATCTTTGACTTGGACCCTCAGGGCTAGGAAAAGATGTCATCCTCCTCAGAGGGAGGAAAATTTAAGAAAGTAAACATCGGCCAGCTCGGTGAAGAGAAGATGATACACATTGGCACCTCCTACTCCCCTAAGGAGAAGGAGAAGATTCTCGTAGTTCTCCGAGAATACATAGACATGATTGCGTGGGGATATGAGGATTTGAAAATATATGACACATCTATTATGACTCATACCATCCCCCTGAAACTTGATGCTAAGCCTTTTTGGCAAAAGAAATGACTAGTCAACCTACTGATCAAGCCTTTGATTTGTCAGGAGGTGGAGAAATTGCTGTTAGCCTGGATAATCTTTCCAATCTAGCACACTATGTGGGTTGCCAATTTGGTCCCTATGAGAAAGAAGAGTGGTGAAATTCACCTTTGCGTGGATTTCTGAAACTTGAATAGAGCCTCCAAGAAGGATAATCACCCTCTCCCCTCGTTGGATGAGGTATTGCAAATAGTGAATGGATACCAGATGATGTCCTTCTTGGATGGGTACTCCAGATACAACTAAGTCATGGTTAAATATGAAGATAGAGAGAAAATGACATTCACTACCAAGTGGGGAATGTTTGCATATAGGAGAATTCCCTTTGGCTTGATTAACGTAGGGGCCACATTTTAAAAGGCTATGGACATTGCGTTCAAGGGCCTTGTGAATCAGTGCATAATCATCTACATGGATGATTTGACCATCTTTTTCTGGGACAGGTGTGACCATTCTGCCCACCTCGCCTGGATCTGCGAGAGATGTCACCGGTATGGAATATCCCTCAACCCCAAGAAGTGGATATTCAGGGTCACTGAAGGGAAGTTGCTCGGGCATATGATCTCCGAGAAGGGTATATCCATTGACCCCGAGAGAGTTGAAGCACTGCTAATTTACAAATGCCTGATAGCAAGAAAGAGATGCAATCTTTCTTTGGAAAGATCAACTTTGTCTGATGGTTCATTATGGGATTCACCGAGATAGTCAAGCCACTCAATGAAATGATGAAAAAGGATACCAAAATTGAGTGGAGCCCTGAAGAAAAATGGGCATTCACCCAAATCAAACAGACGATAACGGAGGCACTTGTCCTGGCTAGTCTGAACTACTCCCTTCTATTTTACATTTACTCTTTTGCTTTTCCGCATTCTGCTATGGCAGTATTGACCCAAAAGGTCAAAGGGGAAGAATGACCCATAGCTTTGATGAGCTCCCCCTTCAAGAATGCTAAAGTCCAGTACTCATCATTGGAAAAGTAGGCCCTTTCTCTTGTTCATGCCATGAAGAAATTTTGGCATTATATTCTCTGGAGCAAGGTGCATGCCATCATCCCAGACTAGGCTGTGAAATCTCTGTTGATGCAGAGTGAACTGGGTGAAAGATGAGAGAAATAGATGGCCATCCTCCAGGATTATGACTTAGAAATGTAACCCATGAAGATAGTCCAAGGCCAGGGACTAAGTCGAGCGATGGTAGAAGAGACTCCCCACATGGAATGTCAAATTTACACAGTGGAGTCTATCACTCAAGACAAGTTGTACACTGATCTGGTGTACTTATTGTTAAACAACAGATGCCCAAAGGGGTTACCTCTCAACAAATGTCACGCCCTGCAGATGAAAAGTGCTCACTTCATGATCAAAAACTCTATGCTTTACTACAGGAACTATGAGGGAGTGTACCTTCAGTGCATTGACAGGGACCAAGTTGTGAAAATGATCGATGAATTCCACAGGCAGTTTGGCACCGGGCATGGCTCAGCTGACACCAACGCCCATCAGATCCTCAAGGCTAGATATTATTAGCCCTGCATATTCAAAGATATTTACACTCATGTCTGAAGATGCCATATTTGTTAGACCGTGGCACATCATGAGTGTAACCCGGCTATGCCCTTACAACCAGGCTTTAAGGCTAGGCCTTTCGCCTAATGGGTATTTGACTTTATCAGAGAAATCAACCCCAACTCATCTGCCAACCACCGATACATCTTAACTGTAACTGATTACTACACCCAGTGGTCTGAAGCCATACCCTACAAGAACAACACGACAGATGTAGTTATCAAATTCCTGGAAGAAAACATCATCACTAGATTCAGAATGCCTTTTTCCATAGTATGTGACAATGGTCTGACATTTTCTTTGGTGCAACTACTTGAATGGACCTATAATCGGAAGATCACTCTAAAGTTTTCTAGCAACTATTACCCCCAGGGGAACGGTGTTGCTGAATCGATAAATAAAAATCTACTTGAAGTGATCAAACACTCGCTAGAACATAATCCCTGGGATTGGCACCAAAAGTTGAGATTCGCCCTCTAGGAAGATCACATTCGAATTAAGGCTGCCCTAGGAATGTCCCCATTCCATCTGGTTTATGGCCAGAACCCAGTGTTCCCAATCAACTTACAGGTCCCAATTTTGCAGTTTATGCAGGAATTTAGCAACCAGGACAACATTATGGAGGTTCAGCTCCTAAATCTGGTGCGGATGAAGGAACAAAAAGACACAACCCTTGAACATTTTATGCATCATCAAGTAGTGATAAAATGATGGTTTGACCGTAGAGCCCAATACAAGGCCTTTCAGATTTTGGACTTGGTCCTGCTATGGGATAAGGCTCAGGAAAAGAAAGGCAAGCACACCAAGTTCCAATGGCTCTAGCTCAGACCATACCTAATCTCAGAGATCTACGAGAAAAATACCTACCACCTTAACACCATGACTGGAGAACCTATCTCATTGCCCGTCAATGGACAGTTTCTCAAACATTATTTTGAATGAGGTTGGTTGGCCCAAAGTTTGTATTTTATGTAAAGTTCCTTGCTTGTAAATATTTCTTTCTCAGTGCCTTGTTGGGAGGTACCTTGCCTTGTAAATATTCTTTCTCACCGTCGTCTAGGACCGCCCTTTTTCTTTTTTTGTCTTTGCTTTTTTTGTCTTCTTTTCAGGTCCCTGCGTTTTTCTCTCCCTCTTGTGAGGATTAGGATGCTTCACATAACATCTGGTCTCCGAGATGTTGTCTTTAACATGTTGGTGAACTTAAGGATCTATTGTTAGCATGATGGAATCGGTCGGGTCTTCAGAGTTATCTTGCAAGTTTGGTAGTACATTATGAGTAATCTTCATTGGATTTATCTCCGAAAGTCTGCTAATCAACGAAATCAAAAGTAAGGAACAAGTAATCGGACACATCGAGGGTAGATCAGTTGCACTAGTTAGTTAACCCAAGTCCAAACTTTTAAAAGGATTCTTTTTGGGTCTAGATTTTTTCTCCCCCATTCAGCACATTAAGGTGGGTGGAAGGGTGAAAGAAGTACCGGCATTAAATTTAGCTAAGCTTAAGCTTGATGGTGAAAGAAGTACTGCCCTCCAACCCAAAAACATACAAAATAACAAGAAAAAGAAATGGGATGAAACTCTGGTCTCTAGGAGAAACGAGAAAATATGATGACTTTGGGGTTTGATATGCTTAGTGCCTCTTCTCTACTCCTCCTAGAGGTCATCGACTTGGTTTCCTTCCAAAGAACACACTTCACCACTGATGAAAAGATCAAGGACTAAATCGTGTATAGCCAGATTTTTTCAGATAGGTTACTCATTGCAGGTGAGATGCTTCGAGTAATTATTTGTTCCATTTTTGCTAACCAGAGATTCTGTAGTTCTCAAATGCGCTAAGGAATTCATCCTAGATAGTCACCATTTTTTATGCCCTGCATCCCCGTCCCTACATTTTGTGTGCAAAATGTTGGGTCCCCCTTTTTTTGTTTTCTGCTTCTGGCTCTTGCCTTGTCTTTTTTCCTTTGTTTCTTTATTTTCCTTCTCTGGGTTTTCTTTCCTGCAGTGTTGGTTTTGCTTTTTTTTTTTTTCCCTTGTGTCTCTGGGACCTGGTCCCAGAGTTGGTCATTCCTTGTCCAAGATCTGGATCTCAGACTCTAGGATTCTCTGCCACGGTGTCTTCTTTTTTTAAGAGGGTATGTCGTACAAAATCCCTGGGCCTAGAGTTCGGAGGTCAGCTTTTTCCAGAGTTTGTGGAAGGAAAGGTAATTCAATTTTTACCTTGGGTATAAATAGAAATCACCTATCATTTTCACAATTACCGTGATTAAAACACTTAAGCGATTTGAGCAATTTCAGAGTGATACCTCAGCAATTTGAGCAAAGTGTAGTGCGAGCTATTCCAAAGCATTCTGAACAATTGCAAGTGGTTTCTGGTGATTGAAGGGTGATGTTTTGAAGGTAGAAGTTGTTGCAGAGTGTTCGTGGCCACTTCACCTCCCTTCCTTTCTCCGGTTTTCAGGTTGGTTTCTCTGTTTCTCTCTATTTCCTGGCTTTTCATTTCTATTTGGTTTGTGTTTTTTGTCTTGTGTTTTAGTTTTGTTTCTGCAGTTCTTCGTTTGGTTTGCCGCCCGTTGGTGGGTCAGCTCTTCTAGAGGGTTGTTCACCCTCTATGTAGGTGTAGTATATTCTATAAATGTTGTATATGCTTGTACATTTTCTGGTTTTGTTTAGGTGGCGGCTCTGCATTTTATGTATATGTGTATTTAGTGTATATTGATGTATATCCTTCCATTTTTCATGTATATACCTTTTGGCCCTGATGTATATATGATGTATATGATATGTATATCCACCTAGTTTCGTAACTAGCTCATCATGCTTCCTCTGTTCTCATTCACAAATTCGCGAGCTTGTTCCAAGTAGGATACCACCTGGTTGAAACTCAGCTCTCAGCTGGTTTCAACCAGGTAGTTTTCTCTCTCCTCCATAAACCAACCTTAATGAACCATTTATGTCCCATGTATGCATTCAAAACTATCCAAGTGGCCTCCACTTTTTGTGCATTCAGACAGTTGGCTCCGCCGTCATCACCATAACTTCTATTTATTGCATAACCATGTGACGCCCACGTGGGCCTGACAGTCAAATTTTTGTCCACACCTTCCAACGGTTAGTTTTCTAGACCCCTGGTCTTTTGTCTTCACCAGTCCACACCTTACTTTGCTAAAGTATGCTGAAACCCCCAGGAACAAATATTGGTTAATTTTCTAAGTTTTGCATTATATATACTTTTTAGGATTTTTAACCTAAACTAACTTTTTAGGAAAACAAACACTGTGGTGGTAGGATCTCTGGGCCCCAGAGTATGATTTATCTATAAATTTTGATGGTCATCTTGCCTTGCAGGTTTTTAAAGAAACACACTTTCATCATATCTGAGGCTTCCACATCTTCACCACCTGGAAGTCTGGAACTTCCTTCGACGACGGTCACTAGGGTAGCCGTTAGATCTAAGATGGAGAGGGCCTTAGAGAAATTTCCTCTCACCATGAAGTAGGTGAAGGACAATGCCATCATGGGATCAAAGATTGATTCCAAAGTTCAATTGATCACCGACACCAGTGTTGGAATGTGGGCCGAGATGCAGGCCCTGGTAAAAATAATGTAGATTCAGTGACAGTCCAGGGATCCGCTGGCGATCCGCATCGGGGATTCCAAGATTCTCAAGGCTGCCTCTTTTCCATGCTTTGTGCAGGCCCTAGAGTTAATTCTCACTCTTGCAGTGCACTACAACTCTTCCATTCGGGCTATCATGCTCGTAGCCCCGGAACCAACTGGGTATCCCACCCCCATGGTGTCTCTTGACGCCGCAACTTTTCAGAGAGGGTTGGGGATCCCTCAGTTTGACAACCCCACTATGGTCACCAGATCAGATGCCTTAGCGTAATTTAAGTAGTTGGAGGAAGCAGCCTGGATATACATGAATATGCATTGGCTCAAGACTCCAAAGAGGGACCCTAAGAGGATGAAGCTAGAAATCCCCTGGTCTGAATTTAAAGAAAGCATCCAGATGGGGATGATAGCACTTTCCCAGGTCTTTGGGAAACCACATACCCAGGAATTCATAGGGTGGATGTACTACTTCTTGCTTTGCATTTCCACCGGTGGGGAATACTTTGATTGGGCTGCCATTATTTCAAACCACGTGGATTCACAGTTCCTCTAGGTGGTCCAGAAGAGGAAGTTCTATATGACTTCTTATGTTCTTTGGGCCCTAGTGCAACAATGACCCCACACCAACGGGTTGCTCACCACCGGTGTACTTAGGATCAGCCCAGGTCAAAAGGCCCCCTAGGATTATTTCCACAAATTCAATGGGAGGCCAGTTTCCCCAGCTTCTTCTGGGTAAACAACGCCTTTATCTACTACAACCTGCTCACACCTACCTGGGATGTAGGATACTGCCTTTCCATAGAGGTGATGGATTTGGTCAGAAGTTATGGCCACTATTACATACAATTCCAGCAACATACATACATAAGGGTAACCAGCTTGTGTGGGAAACCTTACTTGTTACCCAAGCATTGTCGAAACAAGATAATCCTCCTGGAGTACTGCAGACAAATGATGAAATTGCATTCATTATATGCCTTTAAGAAGGTAACAAACATCCCATTCCCAATCACTTGTGGGAATTACTCATGCAGTCTGGCCGCAGCCAAGGAGGTAGACAACGAGCTCAAAAGATTGAAGTTAGCAGAGTTCTACCTGGTGTGGAAGAACTTTGATCCACATGGAAAAATTGCATTGGCACTTCCCCGAGCATCCGAGCCCCACCAATACCACATGGAAGACTTTTGGGAAGATTTCTAGGATGATGTTGAAGTCTGAAGCCGGCATTACATCCAGATGACCGTAGGAATGATGGACAGATTAAAGCTTCAGAGATTCCCCGATAACTTCTCAGACGTCGGCTCCACAATAGACCCTTAGTACAAAGTAAAGGGGATTGATAAGTTGGCCCTCCCACCAGTGAACTAGAATGCATAGGAGGGGCCCACCATAAAGGAATTTACTTGCAATGTGGTCGAGCGCAGCCATGAGTATTTCAAAAGAAAATGCCCCGGGAGTACCTACAAGGCTGCCCAGCCAGTACCAAAGCTAACCCCTGGGGCCGGAACTTCTTCACAAGGAGTAGATAGGGGAAAATGAATAATGCAGACTCTAACAGAGTAGGCGGTCCCCATAAAGGAGCAACTATAATAATCTCTGGCAGCCTCCCAGCAGATGAAAGATAGAATAATCACACGGTTGGCTACTCCAGTGCTCATGGCCGAACCCATCCATCCTCCTTCTTCCCCCTCATTAGCAGCGCTTATGGTCAAAACAACCGGAGTTGATCCAGAAGAGGAGCAGGTCCTGAGGGAAGCGGGGCCACCCTTGGTCACCAAGAGGAAGAAGAGGCTTAATCCAAAGCCGAAGGTAGAACCAGAGCTTGGGATGCCTTAGATCCCACAAATTTAAATCCTTTCTTCAGACTCCCCAGAGCTGGAGAGGTAACCAAAGCCTACTAATGTCCCAAAAGATCCTCCCCCTCAGGATGAATTTGATGATGTCTTTAGAACTGATGAGTTCAAGAATTTGTAGGGAGACATTGAATGGCCGGAGCCTGAAGTCCTAGAGCAGGAGGAAGCTCCAGAACAAGAACCTGCACAGGAGCAGAAGGAACAAATGGAGGAAGAGAAAGGGCCAAAGCAAGAGGTATTCTCCGAGGTCCTAGACATGTGGGATACGGGAGTCTTAGGACAACAATAGGAACAAAGTGAACAAATGGCATCGGTTGAGGAAACTAAACCTTTGGGAACAACCGTGACCCCAACTGTCGTGCTCCAAATGTTGCTCCCGAAGGTGACCTTTGGGGAGGTAATCACTACGGCCCAAACATTAAACCTTGGCCCATTGCCTCCCCCACTACCAAAGGACACACTAGTAGAAGAAGACACCCCAGAAATAGGGGCTGAGGAAGAATAGGAAAAGGAAGAAGAAGAAAACCCCAGGGCCACCAACGAGGACCCAGATATTACTAAAGATACAAATGGCAGGACAAAAGATACAGGTACCACCGAAGCAAATATTTTTGGTGAGACAGAAGATACGGGAAGGGAGCCAAGAGAGGCTCATAATAATGAAGGGACATAGCAAGATGTTGGGGAGAAGTTAGAGGAACACATTTTGGCTACCAAGCCACCCCTGCCATCCCCATGGTTGATAGAAACCCGAAAGAGGAAGGCCCCCCTGTCAACACCCAGAGCCCATCTTTCCTTGGCAGAGATGATGGCTCAGGCCCAAAACCTGCCAAAGGTTAAAAAATCCTGAACAGTTCACACTCTTTGAACTAAGTCGGGTGGAGAAATAGTCGCAGTGATAGCGACACCTTCCCCAGACGCAGACAAAGCAATGGATGAGGCCAGAGACTATAACATCACAGAGATATCACTTGGGAAGAGAGGGAAACAGGGTGAAGTAGACCTGTTAAAAGAGGTAGCCAAGGTAGTAGAGGCTCGCTATGAAAAGGAGGCTCAAAAGCTCAAGGCAGGAAATGAGAAAAATGCAAACCTTACAGGGTTGCTAACAGCGCTGGCCTGGCCTATCAATGTTATTCCTCTGGATCTGATGCACCACTACCATAGAGTGACATAGACTCATTACGAGCAATAAAAAAGAAGGCCCAAGTGGTGGATGAATGGGTTACTTTGCAATTAGGAAATGTCTGGCGTTTCCTAGTGTCCACCCTCCTGGACCTATATGCAACCTGCCATGTCTTACATCAGGCTGAAACTACCATCAGTATATGGGAGGCAGACATCAAAAATTTGAGGCATGGAAGGTTGAGTTTGAACAACTCCTCAGCCTCAGAGAGGAGATTGTTTCTGAGTCTGGAATTTTGGGGGAAGATTCATTTGAGTTTGTGAGGACCCAGCACTCCAGACTTGACCTCACATTGGGGGTAATCAAGCAACTGGTAGGGAATATATGGAAAAAGATCAATGCAGTACTATATTCTTTTAATTTGTACAAGTCTTTTGTTATGAAGGTCTCCAGAGCTGATCCATTCAGCACTGACACATGCACATAGGAGGAGTATGTCTTGGGGAAGTTTGATGAGCTGATGGAGTCAAGGTATCAATCCCTAGAGGGAATAGATGGATCTCAAATGATGAGAATAACTCGCATGGTACTCAGTGGCCATGATGCGGCAAAAATGGCCGATGAATTTAAGGGAAATGTTTCAGACCTGGGGGAACAGATTGAAGTGGCCAGGTACCAGCGGGCTGGCCTTAAGGAAATTGATGAAGATGGAATCTCCCATCTCCTCCAGACCTTCAATGATAGTAAGAAATAATAAAGGTTCTCCGCGGGCCAGGGAAAACCTGTGTTTTTGTCTTCTTTATTCTTTTGGAACGTAATTTCCTAGATCCTGGAGTCCCAGATCCTATATTTTGTATTCTTTCAGTGATCCGTGTTCCGGTCACCAAGGTCGACTAGTCACTTTCAAAGTAGTTAATAAAGGTTGTCAGAGGGTAGATAGCTACATCAAGGCACATTGGATCAGCAAGGAGTTTTCCGGTAGGTGGCCTTCCCTAGGCATTATTTTAATGTTACACCTGGCACATCAGAGATAGGGCACCACTTTTCCAATTTATGAGGCATGTAGCCTCGATCCTCGGGGGATCAGATTTCTTCTTTCTTCTTCTTGGCTCACTTCTCAAGGTCGATTCTTCCATTCCACCTCTCATCTTTTTCTTCTGACATGATAGGCCTATTCCGTCTCTAGGTCTTTTGTAGAGTGGTGCAAGTAGTACCAGCCGCTAGATAATATATTTTATTGTACAAATGTAGCATAAGTTAGGGTTAGGGTTAGATGTAAATATGTATAAATAGTAAGTCCGGCCCCATTCCAAGGGTCGGCAAAATTGATGATTTTGCAGTCCATAGTAATAGAAAGGCAGTATCTTCATTTCTCAGTTGCAGAGCTCAATGCTCCTTAGTCTCTAAGCTTTTAAGTAGTTAGATGCTCTCTTGGAGCCACCATTGTATCATGCACCAGTGATTTCTAGAAGAAATGTTAATGAAGAGGGGAGAGTTCTTGCAATGACATTGTTGACATTCTATCTTTTGGATTGACGGTATTTTATGCTTTGTTTTCTTCATGTCCTTTTCTCTAACACTTAAAGTAGATTAACAACCTCCTTTCCCTTGCTACTGATGAAATATGAACTGATGGTTATATGTTTCTTCGGTATTTAGTATAGTGTGTTAGATTATTGTTGATGTTTTGAATGTTCAGCATAACTATAGGTAGATGAAATATTTCTAACTCTGCAAGATCTTTTTCAGTTTATTTGTTAAGTGTAATATTTCTTGGAGAAACCTCACCTTCTTGAATCCCCAGAGAGAACGAGTTGAAGATAACCAGCTATCCCCCTCGAAAATAGTCACATCTCCCAACTAAGCCCCGCACCATCGAGACCTGACCCTCAGGTGCTTGGAGGCCCAAGGAATCTCATTTCCCTGGACAACCATTACAGGTGAAGTTAGCCAGTACCCTGGTACCCGGTGACAACTTACATCTACTAGCAGACCCGGTCACAAGAGTCCCGTCAACATGACCATTTTGTTGAGATTTTTCAATCCATAGCGTCATCCAATCAAGATTGTTTGCAATATACAAATGTAGTGCATCTCACTCACGAGTAACTGTATAAAATAAATAGACCATTTAGAAACAAATTATATTGAAGATTTATAAGAATTAATTAACTAAAATAACATTTTATAATTACCTCTCACTTTCCTCAATCTACCTTTCCCCATCATGTACTCCCCTTCAAATTTTTTAATGGAGTTTAGATCCCAAATGCGATCTGCATGGATATTTGCTATAAAATTGGGAAGATATTCACTAATGTACACCATGGTCTGGTATACCATATATCCCTCCACCATAGAACCCTTAGGACATTCTCTTTGTCAAACCAATCCTTTCAAAAATTTCAAGTGCCTCTCAACCATCCATATTGACCTAGTTGGTATAGGTCCACACAATTCAATCTACTCAACTTGATGTATGAGGTAGTTTTCTCGTGCATTCAAAAAAGTTGAAGGTAGACACTTTTTCATTTCACACATAAGCTGAGGAATTTTTTTCTTCCAATATTATATATATATTTTTATCAATTTCTTTAGATGACAACCACCTAGAATAGATTCAACATGCAAAAATATATAAATGAGACTTTACAAAAAAATTATACAATAAATTATAGAAAAAGTAAAGCAAGATGCAAATATAATATCTATACAATAAATCTAAGAAATAACACTTCTAACCTCATGTATTTCCCAATATCATATATAACTTGTTTGACACTGTTGTCGAAGTGGTGTGTGAGAGATAGAGGTAGAATGTACTGCATTAATTTTAAAATGATCTTTTCAATATATTATGAAATATACAATAAGAAGTACATGAAGTTTTACAAAAACTTGTAAATATAGAAGAAGAACATGAATTACCTTGAAAAAGGTATGTCAATCATACATTTTCAACCCTGACCCAAAATCACCTTTCTTTGATATGAGACTGCTTATGTTTGCAGCAAATCCTGTGGAAAATTTAGTTTTTTGTGTGACTTATTTTATGGCATCACTTTGTTGTTGTGTTAGTAACCAAGAAAGGGTACTCATATTAATCTCGTCTCCATTGCTATTTGATTCCATGAAAAACTTAAATGCATGATTGGATTCATGAATTCCATTACAAACTTTGACAATGTTTTCTTTGTCACGCCTTCCATCCCATATTTTCCATAGTGTATCTGTTACATTCTTTCCAATATGTATAGCATCAATAAAATGCACAATTGGGAGGTGCTCATATTACGACAACCTACTAAATTAGGATAGCTTTTTAGTCTTTTTGGAAGTTGGTCATCAATGCCTTGATGAACTTCACGAACATAAATTACATCATTAGTAAACAAAAGACAATATCAACATATAAATTTCATACAAAAACCATCAGATGGAATGGCATTACCTCGATGATTTATTCTATTGTATTCCAACTTCCATAGGTGAGGTGTCATTATTCGTGGCTTTGATATTGTCTCTTCTTTCCCATTAAAAATATATTTTTTGGTAATATAATACTTATGATTTTTGTTGAGAAAGTGCCTATGCTCATCAAACACCTGCTTTTCTAAATTTTTTGAATGACAAAATTTCATCTTTGGAACACAAACTGGACATGCAAATTTTTCCTTTGTCTGAAGACCTACAAGATCATGTATAATTGGATGAAATATGTTGATTTTGGTATTTACAATTATCTTGTGCAACTTAAACATACAAAAAAAATGTGTTAGCACTACAAAATACCAAAAATATGTGTTAACAGTTTTATATATTGCAAAAATGTGTTAGCCTAAGGGCATCATGTATTGTCCATACAATAATTGCATGGAATTGAAATTTTCTTTGTCATATTGGTCTAGAGATTTCATACATAGTGACCCCATTCCATAACTCTAAAAACTCATCAATAAGGGGCTCAATATATACATTCATATCTTTCACTTGGTACTTATCTATTTGAATGGACATAAATATTATGACCATTTTGATGTGGTGTTTATAAATTAATTTAGATGACTATTAAATGAAAAAATACTTGGTACAATCATTTCCAACATTATGTGCCCCCTCTTTACGGACATCCAAGGAGGGTATTATTGTTAATAACAAAAACAAGATAGACTGAGTAAAATGATCTCATCTCTCAAAATGGATTAACATCGTTTGTTGTCAATGAAAGCTTGAGACTACGAGGTTCTTCTTTAAAGAGTGGGAAAGTATCTTCTATGTCCTTAAATTTAGAAATATCCACAGACATTTGCATAATGTCATCTTGACTTCTATTGTGTGCATGGTAATCCATAAATTATGCCAATCTAATGCACCTGAATAATCATCGCAGACATGAAATAATGGGAATATACCGAAGAACCTTGTGAGGAACCCCTTTTTTGTTGTTTGATCTTATCAATATCTACTAATGTGACAATCAGGGAATTCTATTGCAAATTCATGTTGTTAATGATATATAATTTAATCATTGGGAAATTCATGTATTGTTTGCTACTCCATTCCAATATCTTTCATAATGGAAGATAATTCTCGGTACGAGCAAGGTAGAATGTTTGATGGTGGTAACAAACACTCACCTATCAACCTATGGAAAAAAATAAAATTTGTTAATATAAAGAATATTAATTGTACGCTAACATACAAGATGAAAAAAATGACATACCTTAGCATACGTGAGATTACTACATTGGATAAATGATTCGTAACCTTGAAATTCACCAGTTCAAAAATAAAATGGAGAGAATATTTGTTTGGGAGCCTTGGTATAGGGGCTCGTATGCCTTTTCAAGTATAGGTATATCAAGGTTATATTAATCATCATGATTAGATGTGCTAGTATCATCATCTTCATCATCTTGATCAGATGCGCCAATACCATCTTCTTCAATTGTGTTCTCTGGCACATGATTAGTTGTGCCAATACCAACATCTTCAATTGTGTTCTCTACCACAGGATCATCTTCTTCCATGGGAGTATTACCTTTTGCTTCAATATTTACACCTCCATGTTCCCCCAGTTGGAAATCCACATTCACCAATGGAAGAAAATTGTTTCCCCCTTTAATGTGACCATGTTTCCTACAATGTCTCTCAGCTATTGTGATTAGAATTCTTTGATTCTTTAAGACCTTACAATTTTTGTAGGGACAATAACATTTTCCATCACCTTTTCTTTTTAACTGAGACCACAATCTAGAAATTGTCTCCTTATTTAGTTCTGGGTTCATATTGTCAGGCGTGGTCTTTCTTGGCAGTAGGAGAGTAAGAGTAAGAGTCAAAGTTGTCTTGGCACTATAAGTGTTAGCACTAAAACAAGAAAAGGAGCTCAACAAACCCAAAAAAATGCATTAAGTATTTGAAAGAGCCTCTTATCCAACATCTATGCTAAAAGAAGCCTCTTATCAAACATGTATGCTAAATGAAGCCTCTAATCACAAAAAATGAATAAATAGAGGAATTAAGGAAAAAATAGAAATTTAATAAAATTTCAAATGCAAATAATATTTGAAAAATGTCAAAAAAATTGCAAATGAATAAAGATCAGATTGAATAGAATAAATTTGATGGACAATGCTAGATTGAGAAGAGTATCTACAAGACAACAATCAAGACACAGATTGATGCTACAATTTTTTTAACAATTCAAATGTCTCAAGTAGAGAAGATTCTCAATTGAACTGCTTTGATAACATATAGATACAAATAGGAGAATGGAGTTGATCAACCATCACTTGTGCATATACAACCTTCACTTGTGCATATACGAGTTGATCAGAGAAGGTATATGCACATGTGACAAATATGCAAATTTGACCAAGCACTACTAGGAGCTAGACCCTGCAACAAATGGACTTGTGATGATTTTCACAATAGTACATTTGTAGCAGGGTAAGCTCCCATTAGTTATTAGGAAAATCTAGATGTTCATCACCTATGCATATACCTTCTCTAATCAACTCGTATATACAAGTGAAGGTTGTATATGTTGTGTGTGTGTGTGTATGTGTGTGTGTGTGTGTGGAGGAAAAATCACCTGAGCAAGTGAATAAAGGTATGATTACCCTCTCATAGATAGGCCTGCAATATATCTGAAACTAATCACTTATCCATCATCAACAAGTCAAGATGAAAAAATAGATACTGGACAAAAACTGTATTGGGAACTGAGAAGTGAAAAAAGACATATATAGAATCTTAGAACTAGGAAAGAGATGCACATATGAATCTAGTTAGAGATAAAAACTAAAGATTTACAAATGAATCTTTTCTCATATCTAAAAAGATTGAAAATTGACAAATGGAGTATATTTTATTAGACGTGTGGAGACTCCTTCCAAGATTTTATAGAATATAAAATTAGTCACTGTTTCAGAGAGGAAAACCAAATGGTAGATTGGTTGGATAATGTAGTTGTAAACTCAAATAAAGACACACAATTTTTTGACCTAGGAAGTCTAACTAAAAAACTATAAGACATCAGATAAAATGAGCACACATCAAAATGCACTCTAGAAATCCAAATGACACTATAGAATGAGTTTTATTTTATTAAAATTAGAAGGAACTCTCATACTACACAAGGTGAAGACATCCTTATCCCAAGGGTGTTAGAGTGGAGTAATTGTTTCTTCCAAGTATGTAGCTAAGTTGTAGTGTTTCTTTTGACTGTTTACAAGATCTCCACATTTCCTAAAAAACCTACAAGCAGTTCAAACTGTAATCTCCACATTACCTAATAAAATCATGGAATTCTTCTAGTCATGTCTATTTATTGTCCACGTAGATGGGTTTTGTTGAGTTGTAGAAGATATTTTATTTTGTAACTCTTTTCTTATATTCGAATAATTCCTCTATAAATGCAGGAGATGTAATCAATTTCAATTTAGTCAATAAATTTTATTTCTTGGTGTAATGTTTGATAGAAAATTTGTTCTGTGTTATATGATGTAGCATGTTGTGTAACAAAAAAATAAATATGTTGTAAAGTTGTGTTTCTTGTTTATATTTCCTCTCTCAAATTGGTATCACAACTAGGCTCTTGCAATTTTCTAGCAGTGATTATGCTACTGTGAAGTTTAATTTGTAGAGAAGTTGGAGCTGCCCTCAAGCTGTAGCTAAAAGGAAAAGAATTGCTTGTGTAATTTTCTTAATTAATGAACATACTTTACCTTCCCCATTCACACATTTAGACTAAAAAATTCCCCACAAAGCACAACTCTCTCTCCAAAAAAGGGTTGGAAAGAAATCATAAAAATCAAAACTAAAACAGATATCCT
Source organism: Thuja plicata (assembly GCA_018584345.1). NCBI lineage: Eukaryota > Viridiplantae > Streptophyta > Pinopsida > Cupressales > Cupressaceae > Thuja > Thuja plicata. The sequence goes on from MU227291.1 coordinate 1,221,962, forward strand.
ACCAGCCATGACAGTTGTGGCCCTCCTCTACGACCACATTATTTAGAATGGTTTTTCTTACTCCATTATAATTCAACACATTGAAAGGAGTGTAAACCCACAATAATCATAAACAACACAACAACTAGTTTTCTATTTTTCTCATCTATCTGGTTGTCACTGTTCTTGCGATTTATCTTATTCATAAGTGCACCCATGAAGCCTTCTCCATTCATCTACTCTCATTTTCTCTCATAATTATTAGCATTTTTTCATATATCCATATTCCAAGCCAATACATAGCTATGGATTGTTCCACTCCTTTCCACTATATTATATATCTGCTCATGTGTACTACAACTCCCAGTGTTTACAACAACTTCTATGAAGATGTAGACATCAAATGAGGTAATGAACATGTTAATATACTCAACAATGACGAGGAATTGCAGCTTACTCTTGATAAGAGCACTGGTATATTTTATGCAATTTAGCTTCATAAATCATATTTAATATGTCTTCATGGTTTCATGGTTTCAGAGAGCCTAAATAAATCAAAGTTTAGAATATAGTGTTTAAGTCAAAGTGTTTGCCATGGGTTCTTTAATTCAATCAAAGCAAGAATTTTTGTTTGGAAATATTGATATATGTATGAATCTAGTGCCTAAAAATTTGGCAGGCACAATCACTACATTTTATGTGAGAAAACAACACGTTCATTTGGATACTAATAATTTGAGTAGTGGCTCTTTTCTGCATAAATTTGTAGACATTTTTATTATTTTTAAGAGAAAGTAGTGGTTATTTTCTGTAGAAATTTTTAGATTTTTGTATTACTTTTAATAGAAATTTGTATTTGTTTAGGCAGTTTATCTAAAATCATAGTAGAAGGTCTAATAATTAGAAAACCTAGTGTCATTTAATATGAACAATTATAACTTAAACAAATTAAAGCTTAGAATATGTCGTGTAATTGATTGTTTGATTGAATTGTGTGAGAATCTTTACATCAATGTTGTAGATAAAATTCCATGATCCATCATCAAACTGTAAGAGAACATGTGTCATATAATTAGAAAGTGTGATTCAATGCAAAAATTACCACACAATTAAATCGAAAAATCAATTACATTCAACAATAAAAATTATAGAAATCTGATAAAGTTAATAAAAATATATTATTTAAATCACAATATGAAGTTCTTAAAAAACCATACAACAAAGTTCCAACAGGTATCATTATAAGAATCTATATTATTATACCTACACTCAAGAAAAATACACCTAGAAGAATCAATTCTTCAAACTTTCAATTATCATCCATATTTTTAATGACTCAACCATCCAATCAACCTCCGAAACTTGGATATTCATTTTCTTGTTTGGCCATCTAACAAATTAATGGCGCATTTTCATTCTGGTGGAGAGCTACAAGATGAAATAGACATGGAATTCTTGGGAAACAATCTAGGGAAACCATATATAATGTGTTGGAATTAATGGGAAGTGTGTACTGAGAGGGGAGGGGTGAATTAGTACCTCTAAAACTTTTGTATTCTTTAATCAATTAACCTTTGTGTAATCAATTTTATATCCAACCATCTGATCTATACTATCTTGATGTGAGTTATATCAATTCATAAACTTAACATACATGTGAAAATTCATAGAAACATTCATGAAAGTAATTAACACATAAAAAAAGATATGATATCACAAAAAACTCTTGTTAGGAAGTAAAAACTGCGGTGGGATGACACCCACAAAATTTTCACTATCTATAGATTGAAAGGGGCCGGTCAAGGCTTACAATTTGATCACTTTTGATGATCTACCCAGTTAAGATTATTTGTGGAGATCTGTTAAAGTCTACTCGGTTAAGAGCTTTAGCAACACTGTTGAGTGTACACTCGGTTAAGAAATTTATAGTTGGACTATTAAATCCACCTTCCTTGAAAGGATTTTTACACTTTGCTCCACTTGTTAGAATGATAGAAAATTACAATTTGACCTGGTATATGCAATCTCCTATTGCTCATACAGATCCATTTAAGTTTAGATGAATAATATTATCACCTAATGTGATTGAATAATACCTCTGATTCTCAGTAGCCTCTGATCTTGGTTCTTGCTAACCAAATTCACCTTTTGTTGTTATGGTTCTTGAAATTTTCAATTTGATCCATAGATGTGCTCGTAATCTTAATTCATCCTCTCTTCTATATTCACACATGTATAATGAATGATTGCATCATCTATTTATAAGATGGATTGACATCATCAAGTTTCACGAAAAACAATGTTAACTCTAAGATTAGGTTAACAACTTTTCCTTGATCTCCTAGTCTATGTGTTTTAAATCAGTTACACTGATTAAAGAACTTACATTCATGTTTCTTGTCCCTAAAGAAATGGTTTTAAAAAAAAACCAAGATTCTATAAATAGAATAAGACCATTTTATCTGACGTGGAAGTCAGATCCACTTTTTACGAGCTGCAACTGACTTTCAATTTCTGACGGTCGGTTATGCTCTGAAATCAATTGACTGTCTTTCGAGTTCCTTCCTTGAACTATTTTGTCAGTTTTCTCTTTAACTGTCTCTCGGTTTACACTATATCCCGCACGTCGGGTTCCTCTTTATCCTTTCTACTTTGCATTTTTGGTGTACACACAATATTGTGTCATCGGTTCTCGTTGTACTTAGCAGTTTTTGGTGATCTCTTTATATCTGATATTTGGTTATCTCTTTGTCCTATCTTTTGGTGTATGCTTACCGAAAGTGTTGTTTGCATACTAATGGAAAATTAATGTCATCAATCTCCTCCTTTGACATTAGTATCAAAAACTGATATGTGCAAAATACTAAAAAAATGTTAAGTATATACAACATATATAATCCTTAGTCATTTCATGACTCCCCCTATGTATATGCCGGTATATCATCTTTTTTGGTAGTACTATATAGTTGCCTGCCTATCTATACATATCATATATTTCCCTCTGTAAAATGCATATAAATATCATTTGCCAATCTGAATACATATCATTTTCCCCCTTTTTTGATATTAAGGGCAAAGGTTTATACCTTATAGCTTATCAAAAATGTGAGTGTGAAGACTACATGTCTTTCATCATTTCCTCCCATTGTTCCTTCAAGTTATCTAGAGCCATGTTCTTGAGTGTGATCTTGGAATGCATATCGTAGATGCTATTTGCTAAAGACATCTCGGGGGTTGCTATCAGTTGCCTTGCTGAACTGATACGTTTTTGAAGTAGTGTAAAATTTGGTAGAAGTTTAGCTTGGAGCTCAATGACTTCTTCCCTGAAGTGTGTCTCTGCTTCCCACAGTTCCTTCCTTAACCTTTTTATTTCAATTATTTTCTCATAATGCAACTTTATTGCATTGTATCCATCAATGGTTTAGCCGTTAGCACTGTTAGCTAGATCAGAATCTAACTTTTCCATGTTTTCACTATTCTCTTTAGTGAAATTTTCCAATGTGCTTAGTTGTTGAATCAAGGAAATAACTTCAGCTATAATTGGATATATTTCACTAATGAACTCTAAAATATTTACCTTGTTGACTGTCACTCTTTGGCTGATGTTATCAATAAGTTTATGCTGGTACTTCTGCTCTGCTCTCTCTTTAATTTCCTTCTCTACATCAATGTTCTGTGTTGTAATTTCTTAGGTGAGAGTGGCTAATTGATCAAGAATTGGCTTATTCTAATCAACATCAACATCAGGTACAATTTGTTGCAATATGTCCCTTTTTGTTTCTAGTACCATGGAGTCTCAGTGCTATTTCCTCAGCTTCTCCTGTAATGCCTTCCTTTGGCATATTTCACCATATTCTTTTAATGCTTCATAATCAAGTGTGGTTGGGTCACATTTGGGTATCTCAATTATTTCATCTAATGTGTCTTCCAACTTATTCTTCTTGGATTTATTCTTCTTCTTTTGAGTTGTAGTTGAATGCAGTACCATTGCCAATTTCTTGGCTTTGTCCATTGTGCTTGATGAAGTTACTCGTTGTGCTTCTTTTTTCTTCTTGGTTTCAGTTTCAGCTTGTCAGTTTTCTGTAGACATCTTCACATTAACCTTTACAATGTTGGTAGAAATATTTTTGGTATCCCTAGGAGTGCCATCTTTGTATTTATCTCCTTCATCGGTGTCCTTATGCACTTCATCTTTATTTGTCTATGCATCCTTTTCTATTGTGTCTCCATCTACTTTCTTTGTATCTCCTCTTGTAACCTTGTCAGTATCAGTTACTGTGTGAGTGTCTCTGATGTCCTTCTGACCATCGGTGTTGTCTTTCTTTCCTTCTTCCCCTGCATCCTTGGGAATATCTGTTTTAGGTGACTTGTTTGTTTCTTGTAGAATATTGATGACTTGTATCAATATTGGCATGTTGCCTGGTATGTTCACCTGTGCATTACCAAATGTGTTGTCTGTCTCATCAGTTGTGTCTTTGGTAACATTGACATCTTCATCTTTGTTTACTTCTTCTACTAGATCATCGGTAATGTCAACGATTGTGTTATCCACAATGTTGTCCTTTGTGGTGTCAGGCCATGTTTCATTTGCAAAATCCATATTTTTGTTGTCGATTGTATCTTGTTCTTCCTTGTCTAACTCAATTGATGTATCATCTTCTGCATCTTTGATTAATATTTGTTCTTGAGTTTCCTTATCAACATCTTTTTGTTGTAGGTCTTTCTCGGGGCTATCTTCCTCAATAGGTCTATTTATAATTTTAATCCACTTCCTATAGCTTTCTTGTTCAAGCTCTGTAAGCTTCCCTTCAAGAAATTTGTAGGCTCTCAACTTTGGTAAGAATTCCTTTTTGTGGTTCTCCATCATCTCATCAATTTCTTCCTTCTTGGAATCAGAAGGCATGAGAGTAACAAGTGTGCTTTCTCTTATTTCCTTCTCATTCTTCAAGGAAAATGTCCATCTAGCATATAGTCTATCCAAGAGTTCCCTTGGTACATTATTGCCTTCAAATTGAATTGATACATATTTAAATTTATACGTCTTTGCTATGATGGCATATTCAAATTTGTTCTAATCTTCTGGATCTAGTTTCAACCATCTTCTAATCTTAGAATCTGTGATAGATCCTAAATTTGCAATAGATTTTCATACCTCATCAATGCTTTCAGGAGCTTTAATCTTTTCTACCTCTACACCTTCATCTTGCTCGGTGTCCTCAATATCTTCTCTGGTCCTGATCAGCTTCCTTATTCTTTTGTTTGGCCCTCCTTTTGGTGTGGCCACTTTCCTCTTGTATGTTCTAACTTTTCCTTTCTTCAAAGGTGAAGGAATTGAATCCTTGGATGTTTGGCTTCTTGTTCTAGAAGTAGCTGTGATCCTTGGCTTTTTGGTTGGTGGAGGAGGTGCTAAATCTGACTCTATGGCCTCGGAGCCATTCTTTTCTTCAGCTTCACTGATAGGTAGCTGTCCTTCGGTTTCTTCCTCCTTTTCAACTTCTTCATCCTGTTCGGTTTCTTCCTCTATTGCCGATAGTATCTTCTTAAGTTTATTGACCATTTTGTCCTTTTTCTTGATAATTTGCTTTACAACCAGGCCAAATTTGATTCTTGATTTGGCCTCCTCATAAGTTCCAAACTTAGGTTGTTTCTTATCTAATGGTTCATTTATCAAGGTACCGATTTATTTAGATGCTTTTAACAATATTTATCTCATATTCTAATGATTGTATCCATGCTATCCTCGGTACATCAGGTTTGATATAAGTGTGGTTTGTATCAACCATGAAACATATTTCATCTTTGAACTTTTCAATAAGTTGCTCGGGGATCCTTACCCTCTTCTGCATTTGGTCTTTGGATACATTAAAGTATTCATCCATGACTGTTTCAAAATTATCTCCCAGTGAGGTTATGTGTTCATTGATCTTCATGGTGACTGGTTTTGTGCTATCACATTTGACATCTCCTACCGATGGACATGTTTCTTGAAATTAGAAGAAAATGCACATAATAAGTGAGCCAAACTTACATTTGTTTGACTTTTCATTCCTTATAGTTTTCAAATTCTCTTCTAACTGGTTCAATAGAAGTTCAGATAAGTCCAACTAAGTCCCCTTCTTCACAATCTTGTAAGTTGTTTCTACTGCACCGGATGCTATGTTGTTCATCATGTTGTCTTGAAAGAATTTTTAGCCTAGAACGCATGCTCTGAATTTCATCTCATCATTGGTAATGGTGGTTACCTTTAATCCTCTACCGTCCCATTTGGCTCATGTGATCTTTTCAGTCTCAGCCTCAGGTGGGTGCTTTAGTGCTTTTACCTTTTCGGTTACAGGGTAACCGGTGACTGCATGGATAACATCTCGGGTTATCATCTTTGGTTCATCCAGCCATAGTTTGTGATTGTGCATTCAGCTCAGTACTAACCAAATCCACTCGGTTTTGAAGACCTTCGAGAATGACAGGGCATTAGTGATCCCTTTCACTTCTATATGTTTATGCTCATTTTTCAATGTTCCATATTCATTGCATAGCTTCTTATAAGCTTGTTCTACCTCTGAGTTGTCGATTTATGCAATCTTGCAGTGTATGAATGCTCACACGTCTTTGACAAGAAAAAACCTAGCTGGTATTTGCGAGAATGTTCCAGCATCATCGGGTTGTGAAGCAACCTCAAGGAGAATCTTGTAATGTGGTTCTTCACATGCTGAATTCTTGATGAGCTTAAACTCATCCTTCTTGGTGTTCTTCTATTTGACGGTTCTTGAAGTTGTGGCCATTTTTCAAATTTAGGGCTTTCTGAGAAATGCGCAAAATAGAGTTTTCAGTTGTTGTAGAGCTTACTATTTACACCAATAGTGATTTCTGATCTACTTTGGAGTGTTGGTGGTTGAGTTGATGTCACTATGTGATCCTTTCATTGTTTGCACAAAAATTGCTCTCATCCCTCTGCTATGGTCGTGGTGAACAATTAGACCCTTTTTTCGCCTTTTTATTGGCATTTTCCCTAAAAAAGTAGGTCATTAATGCTTACCAACTCCTCGGTGTGTAAATACAAAGTTCATCAATTAAGACATTAACTTCTATCTTCAGTGATAACATGACGTTTTGGGGCAGTTTCTCAACTCTTCGCTTTTACCGATGGGTTTGAGTGTTGCAAACAACTTGTTCAGTTTGCTTGGTTATGAAGGAGGCTTGGTTTACACTAGCAACTTTGCTTTCTTATGTTAACTGACTCTTCTCAGTAAGTGTAGGTAGTCTCAGCTTTGAATGTATACTAATGGATTTTTGTATGTATGCCTGATAGCATAGTTATCACAGATTTTAACAAGTAATACAATGATACATCTTTAATTATGTGAATTTGGAATTTTATCAACATATTATGGAACTGATGTAAAATAATAACTTGGGGTAATGCAGATACATACTTACTTATTCTGCTTAGGTGGGGTGGTGATGTCATCAGATCTATTGGATGGGGTGTCACCATTTGCATTGCTTGGTCCAGCTTCATCATTGTTTGAAGCTTTTCTCCACATTTTGTCTCTTGCCCTCTAGATGTCTTCAATGGTATTTCCGTTAGGATATGTGTTGGTCTTTGCAATATTTCTTGAGATGACCAACTTTATGACAATGTAAGCAAACCATTCCAGGGTTAGTCCAACCTCTAGACTTTCTAGTCCACTATCTCATACAGTTTTCAACAATGAGACCAAATCTTCCACATGCTGTACAATTTGTCCAAGTGTTGTAATCCCATACATACTGGTTACTGACTCTTTTCAGTTGATAGGGATTTTCTTGACCTTTTGGCTTCCATGCTTGCCTTTTCTTTTTCCAACATTCAAGAGTTGTGTGCCCATTCATTTTGCAAGTAGGACAATATTTGTCCATGTAGGTTTCCTTCTTTGGTTGTTTCATCTCAGACTTACATTCATATGCTTTATGTCCTTTCTTGTTACATTTAT
>MU227291.1:1247096-1270965 GCA_018584345.1 Thuja plicata
TATATATGATAAGATATAATATGTATAGAAAAAAAATATTCAATATGATATGTATTTTATATTATATATTAAATATTGTTGTATATATAATAAACTTAAGTATAGTATAAATAATATATATTATATAGAACATATTAATATATAGATTAATTACACCTGTATGAGGCATCCAAAAGGTTTCCAAAGGGGTCATAGAGGGTCCCTAGGGGTCCTAACGTGTGAGAATGTGTACTAGGACCCCTTAGGTCCCTTTGTAACCCCTGGGGACACACTAGAACACTCAAGTGTGTCTCAAGGGGTCCTAAAACCTCTTGGGACACACTTGAGTGTTCCAATGTTTCAAAAGGGGTCATGGGGTATTCCTAGGGGTCCTAACGTGTGAGAAGGTGTACTAGGACCCCTTAGGACCCTCTTTGACCCCCGATGACACATTGGAACACTCAAGTATGTCCCAAGGGGTCCTATGACCTCTTGGGACACACTTGAGTGTTCCAATGTGTCGAAAGGGGTCATGGGGACTTCCTAGGGGTCCTATAACTTGATGAGGTGTACTAGGACCCCTTAGGTCCTTCTTTGACCCTCGAGAACACGTTGGGACACTCAACTGTGTCCCAAGGGGTCCTATGACCTCTTGGGACACACTTGAGTGTTCCAATGTTTTAAAAGGGGTCATGGGAAGTCAAAATTGCATAGGATAGGAAAATTGGGTAACATTTTTGGCAATTTCTACTGAATGTCAGCCTGCTAGACATATAAAAATAGTGGCCTTATGACATTCCATTAGGCATAGTAGTCTATATTGAGCACAAAAAGACATCTAAGAAGCAGGAGGATTGAAACCAGGAGGAGGAACCACAACCAAAATAGGAAAAGAGATATACAAGAAGAAACAACTAACTATGCAAAGCACTTGGAGGAGAGCAAGGAAAAAATAACCTAATCTAAACTAACCAACACAGAAAAATTGTCAAACAAAACCATTCACTGGAATGTTAAAATAGCTACCTTTCCTCCTTAGGATATCTTGTATTATAAGCATAAGGATAGATAATAAGACATGAGGCACATAAAAGTATGTCAGGGAATATTGAACTTCCTTTTGAAAAATGGGATCAAACTCACTTACCTCAAATAGATCATATGATGATGCTTCATTAAACTCTTCCTGGGCCAAGTATTTGATGGGGCAGCCTCTTGAAAGTCTAAAATCAGAACTTTCCTTGATGGTCTCTTTTTTATGATTTGCATTCAAACCTTGAGACTTAATCTACACCACAGGCAATCTCATCAACTCGTTCTCCATGGTTAGAGGATCATTATCCTCAATAGAAAAAACATAAAGCTCTTCATAACTGTTAATTCCCTGAAGGTCTAGAATTGGTTCCAACTCATGTTCATGCATAAGATCTTCAGAAAGAGAGCAATCCAAGACTAGGCCTCTTTCAATAGGCACATAACTTTGAACCTTTTCCCCAGGGGACAAAGATTCCTCATTCAATTTGTCAAAAAAACCTCTATGATGTTGGAAAAATAATTCTCTTCAAGGTTTTTGATTATGCTCTTTCTTTGGAAAACCCCTTCTATAACTGTAGGCTCATGAATTAGCATATCATCAAGATCAATTTCCTCAAGTTGCTGCAAAATTGAAAAAGTGGTCATGACTCTATCTTTCTCATCCTGCACAACAAAAATAGGAAGCTCATCCAAAAAAATCATAGCATTGTCATCTTTGTCAATCCCTTGCTAATGGCGATCCTCCTGTCCTAATTGATCTTCATCCATAGGTAATGGCATATCTTCTTCTCCTTAAACAAAAAAGGAGAAGCTCATGAAATAAATCAACCAAGAGCTCAGGTTGAGCATCAATCTCCATTTCTTCACCTTGTTGTCCCAACCTGTCACAGTCATCACTCAACACTGACACCTCTGATTTTCTCTCCTCTTCACCATATGAAAGCTCATCTACCACAAGTCCTTTCTCTGATGCTTGGCTAGTATCCTTGATAAGACTTGGCATTTGATAGCCAGGAGGTAGAGTCCAAAAATGTTGCCATGGCACTTCAGTATCTTGAGAGACTAGAGGGGTCTCTTGGGATAAACAAATGTCTTGAAAGAACTTCCCTTGTAGAGTGGTGGGCTAAAAATCCTCAAGTATGGGCTCTTGGAAGGAATGACTACTCCTAAAACTTGGGAAGCTAAAATTAGAGGATTTATATGGAGACATAGAAGACATACCTTTTTTTAATCTTGGGAAATTGAACACCACGTCCTTCAACTACTACTCCTTTGTAACCAGCTCTCTTTGATGACCTTCCCCAATAGCTTGCTACACTTCCACCTTAAGGAGACATGCTTGAAAAGATACTACCTCTTTCTGTAGAACCTCTAACTTTTCTCCAGCAGGAAACTCATAGTTCATGACAACAGGTGACTGGAGTTTCCTTTCCAAAGAATGGGTTTGAGTGATAGCCAGCTTCTTGGGTGCTTTGTGCTAGGACCATCTTCTTGACTAGATTGTAGGGATGAAATGGCCTATTTATCAAATTCTATTTTTGACCTTGATAAATTTTTTGATATTATGGTCTGCATTGCTGATAGGATTGTCCTTGATCTTGGTACTGCTAGTTAGGACCTTGATTTTGCTGCTGAAGAGGTGATCTAACTTTCTGATTCTACGTTCTTATATTGGTCAACTCTTTGGTTAGATTTTTCAAAAATTCTTTCATTTCTTGTTGACCACTTTGTAATAAGCTATTTGTTGCTTTTAGATCACCTTTCATTATTTACAGTTCTTGGGAAAAATGTGCTCTTAATCCCTCATTGCTAGAACTAGCTTGAGGTGCTACAATAGTGGGTATGGGGGTAAATGGAGGAATTTGCATAGGCATGTTGGGTTGGGGAGATAGGCATGTGTGGCCTTGGGGTTATCATACCAGCCTGAACTAGATAATTCTTTTCCTTAACAACTATATCAAAAGCCAGGGTAATGAAGTACCTCCCAAAGACTGAATCATGACATATATATATCTCTATTCAAGCATTTTAAGAAATATAGAAAAGCAAAATCTGCTAAAGGCCTTATATTAATAGGAATCCTATTCCATGTCTTGAGAAATCTGCCATTAAAATCTGTCATCTATTCTTGAGGGGCTCTCTTGATGATTCAGAGTTTCTCTACTAGCGACAAAGAGTCTAATTTATCCTCGAAGTATTTGTTAAGGAGTTCTCCAAGTTTGTCCCATGAATTAGTCGAGCCAACTGCTAGAGTTCTAAACCATTCTAGGGCTTTACGCTTAAAGGAGGCTACCAACAACTTGGTGGCCACATCCTCTTCAGTGATATTATGTATACTACAGATGGTAGCCACATCTTTTATGTTCTCACAAGTTTTTATTTGGCTTTCACCTGTGAAATAAGGTATACTTTTTAGTGCTTCTAGAGGCACATCATGGTGTTGGGAAAAATTTAATGGACTACCCTGATTAAAGGGTACAAATGTAAATTGTCTTGTTATAACAAGGATATGTTTTTCCCATAAGATTTATTAGGACTGGATCTTCTTGGTCTTAACACCAATGGATTCTCTAGACATGCTTTGAAGAGATACCTCTTTAGGTTAGTACTATGTAATCAACATATCATAGATGACATAGTCTTGAAATATGAACTTATTTTTGTGGTCCCACCGAGTGTGCCAGAATTGTTATACACTAAATTTTGCACCATGTTAAGTGCTTGAGCCTAACAATGTAGTATAACATGGGAATCTATTCTAGGTTGTGGGACCTCTGCTAACTGAAGTGAGGCCTTCGGATTATAGGTCAGTTCCTCTTGGATAATCACCTTATCTGCTTTTGAACTTGAAAGTAAACTTGGGAGGAAAAGGGATAGAAGGAGAACTGAAGAAAAATGATTGAAAAGAAAATTATCCTACTAGGTGATACACTAAAGGTAACATGAATCATAACACAGTAACCAAGCTAGCATGAAATTCCTGAATCTAGCAGAACACAAATTTCTAAATAGGTTTGCATAAGTATTTCATAGAGAGGTCTGGAATGAAAAGAGGCTATTCAGGGAAAGAGAAGATTTCACAAACAATAGAATATTCAATAGAATAGACACGGACTATGACCTGCAAACAAACATTCACCCCAACAAATAGGCATAGAAATGAGACAAAATGATAGGGGATTGAACAATATCCACAATATCTTCGAAATCAAATCATTTGTGGTAGTGCAAAAAGATGTAGAAAGAAAGAGGGCTCAAGAACCCCAAGATTTCTCTAACATTAACCACTATATTATGCTTCAGTAAGAGAAATATAGACAAGAAGGCCCAGGGATAGAGAAAATACAAGAAAAATCCTTTGCATAATCTGAATTCCAATGAGAAATTACAAATAGATGAAAACCTGATGGCCGAAAGAATGTCATGGAAAGTCTTACATAAGCTAAAAAACCTAGCTAAAAAAGCTTCTAAAACTACTTATATACAACCTCGCCTAGCACACAAGCTCGGGAGTCAATCCATTGATCAGCTAGGGTCAAATTAGTGTTTACAATAGATATTCATTATATAATACATAAACCCTAAACCAGTCTTGTCTCTTCATCAATGGACTCGGAAAAATATCTCAAGAGATCATATATGTCTTTGAAAATATCTCGCATATCGCCATAATTCGAACAAAATAAGTGGCAGATCCAACTATCTATCTGGGACTTTGTCTTTATCGCCACCGCCTTGAAACCTTGAAATCATATTCAAATATTTTAATATCTATTTATAACAGTCACAAGTGGTGTGGATGTCTGTATCAATGGCTTAGAAAATGACCTGACTTCCTGTTTCAAACACAACTGTTGATCTATCTTTATCTTTATCTATGACTTCGAGCTTAGATCTGATCATAGACATGTGGAATCCTAACACAATGCCTTAAAGATTAAACATCTTCATCTTGGCCATTGAGGGATTATGCCCATCGTCAGATCTTTTTTACTTGCTATGTCTTTATCTTTAGTTTTGACCTTAGCCTTACTTTCCTTTGACTCATCTCTAACCTTGGGTGTCTAAATTCCTTTATGTCTCCAAGTTGCGAGATCATTTCTTTAACCCTGATTTCATTATGAGATTTCACGCCAGCCACAAGATCAAAACCAAGATCAATGATTTGCGCTTAAATTCCAGATCATAGAAGAATATTCCTTTTCATTGTGAGATCACGAGACAATTGTTCAATCAAAAACATATCCATAATCTGCGCCAAATATTTGAACCTTTCGAGCATATTCTTTTCCATTGTGATATTATGAGAGAACCACAAGATCAAAGCATGATAGACAGCTCAGTTCATAACTTGAATTTAACTTTACCTAACTCTGATTCATTCTGAGATCACACGACTGAGCATATCTCCAAGTCTCTATGTATCTGGCATAACCATGGTTTAATTCAAAGATCTAGCGCCAGCCCCAGGATCATCTCAGCATCAATGGCCATGACTTTATCTTTGCAAACTTTTGAAATTAACTTAACTCTAGTTGCCTTGACCATGATCTATTCTAAGATCATGCGACTGAAAGAAACTCCAAGTCACTGGAAGATTTTCTAACTCTGGGGTTTATTCTAAGATTTCACGCTAGCCATAAGATCAAATTTGTATCGACAAGTTAGATCACAACTTGGTGGGCCCATATTTAACTTTACCTGAATTAACTTTAACCTTAGTCCATCTGGAGATCACGCGACTGAGCATATCTCTAAGTCGCGAGAATATTTTCTAACGCTGGGGTTTATTCTGTGACTTCACGTCATCCACAAGATTAGATTTGAATCACCGGTTTGCCCGTAATCTCCTGACCTTATTTGACTTGACTAATTCATCTGGTGATTTAGTGCAAGACATACATCTTGGATCAGATCGATGATCTGTGTGTGATCTCTGAGTCTTTCTCTTAACTCCAAGTTCATCTAGTGATCACACGACAAAGGAAAAAAGAAAACCATGTCTAAACCCTGAGTCAGATTATGAGATCACGCGACTAAAGAAATCTCAAAGTCACGGAATGAATTCCTTGACCCCTGGTTTATCATGAGATCTAGCATGATACGTAGGATTATAACAAGATCAACAATCTATGTGTGATCTCAGAACAAATAACTTAACTCTGATCCCATTCAGAGATCACGCGACTGAAGGAAAAATCAAACCCTACTTGAACTCTAGGTTTATCTAAAGATCACGAGATAGACTAAGTCACTGAATCTCAAAATACTTTTACTAACTCTAACTTCATTACGCGACTTCACACACAACACACAATCAAGATCTGAATCAACGACTTGCGTTAAATCGCTAAATGATATGGAATATTCCTCTTGAGTTGCGTGATTAAGAGATAAACAAGGAAATATTAATGCGTGCATGACTTATAAGAAACTTAAGTCACTTAGAAAAAGGTAATGAAGAATTAGACCAATTCATGAACGAGCTAGGGTTTAAACATGAAATCAAAGGGTTTTTTTGCATCTAAGGCTTCAAGACATGAACAAAGGAAAAAACTAGATCTGGAAATATGCAGAGAGCACAAGATAAAGATAAAGAATCATGAAGAATTCATACAAGCTAGGCTCTACCCTTGTGGGAGTCTCATTTACTCCACTTGTAGCCAAAATTGCATAGGATAGGAAATTTGGGTAACAAGTACAACATAAGTGCAAGTAAACTTATTAACTAATGATAAGACATTATACCAATGTTCATAAAACCAATTAACTATCCCAAGGGTTCCAAGACATAGATACTTTTAACTATATTAACTAAACTACTAAGAATGACCATAACATATTCACATGATATATCTTATATTCATTTTAAAACCCAAATGAAATATTCTAATTCTCTAATTAGCCATAATGAAATGAACACATATCAATAAGGAAACTAACAAATACATTAAATAGAAGGAATCAAGATACATTTACCATATTAATATAAACAAAAGGTACAATCAATATGATATAATTGATACATCATGGCACACATATAGTACATCTTCCACTACACATGTCGTAGTGGTCACAATAATGAATGACAAGTCATAATATAATACATAACATCTCCTGAATGGATCTCTCAAGTCAATACATAATGGAATACATGATAAATATCTAATTATGAAAATAAGAATATCCAAACAATAAACATATAAGAAACAACATCTAGGATCATCCAAGCACATGAAAATGGCGTTAGATCTCAATGGAAAAAAGAATCACTACCACCCAACGATGTGGAACCTAGAGATTCACCCCACCGCGTTGAGGAAATAAACACCAGGCCCCACTCAAAGAAATAGCCAAACAAGAAAGACTAATGAAAAGGTATGTGCATATAAAATGATAATAAATAGTTATAAGGTTAACAAATATAAATGATGGGAACACAAATCAGGTGTGCCAAATGCTCATGTAGGAACCTAGAACACATATAGGGAAGTGTCAAATTACATAATTCAACTCTTGAGTTATCCTAGTAGTCTCTCTAGATCCTGACCCCCAAGTGACTCTATGCGGTATCAATAATCCTTTCATCCAGACAAGGAAAACCAACTATGCCAAACCTCAATCAAGCATCTTCTCCCACTCTCATCCTAGTCTATACTAGCACTCAAGGCATGGGCGAGATACACATATTATCTTATTAATGTTTCTCTCCTAATAAATTTATTAAGTTATCACTTATTAAGTCAACTTACAATGAGTTATCCTAGTATCCTCTTTAGGGCCCCGACCCCCATTGCAAGCCACTTCCCCTCTATGCTCCTAGATAACCTACCCTAATGCTCCAACCAAAATAAACCAAAGAGAAAGAAAAACCAAAACCATAAAAGACTTCACAAATCATTACATCATAAAATTCATCAAATAAAAGTGTTGGAGAATAATAAACAATGTCACAACCTATACAAGGACCCAAACTATCAATCCCATAATTGACATCTCAATTTTTTTTACCAATTCTAATAGTTCATCATATCACAAGATAAATCAAAACTTCAAGGAAAAAGTCATCAATGTCATCAATCTCCAAAGACGGAGTAAACATAATCAAAAGACCATCAGTCAGGTCATATAACAACCACAATAGAAGAAATAAGGTGACTAAGTAGAATCAAACTCAACACAATAATGGTTGTCACCTCTTGTGGTCAATAACATAATGATGTCCAGACTTAATGGAAAACATGACATAACTCCCCGTTGCAACCAAAATTATACATGAACCAATCGTGACATTGAAATGGTTATGAAATTTCCACAATATAATCTCAAAGAGTAAAATTTGTAAAACTATAAATAATCCATGTCTGAAAGACAAAATCCACCTAGGGAAACACTCTACCCGAATGGACAATATGGACCCACACCAGACACGACATAGAGCACACACCAGACATGACATAGAGCACACATATGAAATACATTTGATGAATCTAGTTATATCATGTTATGATTTAGTTTACAAATGTCTCAATATAAACTATCTCATTAAGTATAAATATTACTTAACATTCATTTTAAAAATGATATTAATACTTAATTTTACTCTTGAATCCCTATAATCTTAATTAATTATAATTTAAAATTAAATTATAAATTGATTAGATCAGCTATACTATTTATGATGTCTTTTATTGTATACCTATAAATAACTCTACACAACACTCAATTTAAGACATTACATTAGTAGATTAGTATGAAATTCAATCCAATTTAAGCAATTAATCTACTAAAATCATCCAATTTATTCCTACATAAGAAGACTTAAATGAATTACTCAAAAGGATATCAAATTAGCACTAATTCGTGCTAAATTGACAATCCTATGATGGAACATTCAAGTAAAAATGCCTAAATGCATCTAAAAATGATCTCAATTATGCTCCTAAATTCATGAATTAACCATAATTGCTATGAAAATGAACTCAATTATGCTAAATTTCTCTATAATGATGCTAGCATTACTTTTTTACTTGAATGTACTCTGTTGGCACTCTCAAAGTTTGGACAAATTTGGAGTGACCAAGTTGAAAATTTCTCTAAGACACAAAGTTCGTACCCCTGAAAACTTTTGAAAATGCCTACTTTGCATGCAAGTAAAAAGAGACCCGGAGATTTCTATGAGGAATCACTTGGGGAATGTGTTCATCACCTATCATAGAGAAAATATAGTGGTTTGTAGCTTTCAGAAATCAGATTTAATATGTTTTGGAGATATCTATTTGGAGAATTACAAAGTACCCTACTTTGGGGTCTTACAAGTTGCACCCAGTTGAAGGACATGAGAAATTGAATGTTCCCCTATATTGTAATCATGGAAATGTTCCATCATGAAGATTTTTAGACCATGGTCAATCCATCTGGTCGGTTTGCTCAACCAATTCCAAATCAAGTTTATGCAGTGTAACTGAATTTGAATTCAAAAAGTTATTAAAGGGTTGACTTTGAGGGTTAGTGTTGGTTGACCAGTTGATTATCGGAGCAAGTTAATTGATTAATTGAAGCCTCATATTCTTTAGGTGAAAGTGAATTCATGTCTCATCTTTAAGGATTTAGGGTGTTCATTCGATGGGTTTATGAAGTCAAAGCTCAAAGCAATTTATACAGGTTACCAGTGTTGACTGAGTTGATTTTGCAGAACAATCATTTTCAAAGGTGCATATCTTGTAACCAGCTGATGTCCATATTAGGTTAGCTATTGAGCTGTACTCCTAGTATGTAGATGAACCAATGTGTTGATTTATAATATTTTACGAGAAGATTTGGTTTTTCTACAAGGCCTATTTCATATGCAGTTTACTCACTTTTTCAGTGTGCAAAGTTAGAATCAGTTTGTAAGTAGTCATTTTGACTATTAGTATCTTGCGATCCTGAAGGTGTTTAGAAAATCCTTCTGGAACATTTTTTTCTCTATTTCTCAGTGAGTAGTTTCCTCTTGTGGGAGTCTCTCGGGTTACAATTTGGAATTTCTTTCAAAGGGACTTTTATAGTGGGTTTGGATTTCTATGAAGTTTCAATTTTGCCCATTGGCAGAAATGATGAAGTAGCCAACTTTGAACATGAGAATCTCACAAGTCTGAGGGTATCATGAAAATTAATAAAAAAACACAGTAGTCAAACCATATAAATAATCTCACTAAACATGTCAGGAACATTGTCTCTTATAGTAGGAATATGTCGGTCCATCAATGAAAAAACATTAATGCCAACACATATATGCACAATATGAACAATATCTCTCAACAAGAAGTGTACGCAAAAGTAGAGAGATGTTAGTAATGTTAAATAATGGGTTGTGTGGACTTTGACTGAACAACAATGGGTTGCGTGGATATTGATAGAAAAAAGGGGAGAAAGAGAGAAATCACATGTATGCACACTTGTTTAATGAAATAAAAAAGTAGTAATTTTTAAGAAAGGAGTGCAGGTGTATATGTATGTGTGTGTCTGAACAAAAGAGAGAGACTTAGTGACTGAAAATATAAAAAGTATGAGAGATTGAAGATATACTCAATTTTTCTGTAGTAGCATATACATGAAGATAATATAACATATGCAGAAATTGAATTAGAGGTCTAAAAGAATATAAAAAGGACTGAGATTGTGTGAGAATGAAAGTATGGAAATAGTGAGTAAAAAGGAGGTGTATTGATTGCGTTTTAGTGTGAAGGAAAATAATGCAGACATTAGAAGAGCTCCTATAGAAGCAAAGTGAAAAAAGAAAAGAAGTGCATGTAGCTATAAGGGCAATAATAAAATAAGTTTCTATAGCAGCAAGGGCTGAGAGCAAGATGGCATTTTGAAGTTCAATCAAGTGCGGAGAGTTACAAAATTGAATTTGTAACAAGGTATCTATATTGAAAATTTAAATATTTTCATTATATTTTAATCCAATTGGGTGCTATGATTGGGTGGTTGTGCTCCTTTGGATAGGTGTCCATAAAATTAGGGGTTGGTGCTCCTTTGGGTAGGTGCCCATAAAATTTGTAATCAAACTATTTTCTTTGTGAGGCTGGATTAGAGCAGTAGACTCTAGTATCTATTCTCACCAAGGTAATTCCCCACAGTGGGTTTTCCTCGTATACATTGTGTTATGTGGATACCTCATGTGTGCTTCAATTGTTGATACTTTTATGTTGATATTCATGCATTACAGTTTGAGTGGATTAGAGTTTAAAAGGTCATATTTTTAAGTCCACTTATTCATCCCCCTCTCAATGACCCATTTATGTTCCTTTGGATATGAAATATTCAATTAAGCTCAAAAAAATTGTAGTGATTTGTTAGTCAAATTTTGATATCTTCTAGAGAAGGGGTAGGTGTTAGTTAAATAATAAATAGATTACAATGATAAATTTCAACATATTTTTTTAATATTCGAAAACTAGCTCGATTCCGTCTATATAGAGTCCCAAGGATCAATCTTGATTCTCAATTCATCCATTTCTTATCCTAACTTCAATATAGAGGAGTAGCAATGGCCCTTTAAATTTAAAATTTAAAATTTAAATTTGTACACTTAATGAGTCTCTCCTAATAGCTATTATGAGTTGTGTTGAGTGGCAAATGTGTAAATTTGTTAGACACAAAATAATAATTTAGGATAAACCCCAATTCACTTTCAAGCTCCCATTTCACTCCACACTATCATTCATTACGACATAACAAAAAATGAATCATCACCTTAAAACATTTGCTTACTATTCCGAACCATTTTCATGAAATTGTTCAATTAGTAACATGAGTTTGACCAAAGAAAATAATCGTATCATAGTGAGATCCAAAAATATATCCATCAACACCATCATTCTTGGTAGATATATGTAGTTATATCGAGGCATTTAGATTCTTTGTGTCAAATACATGAACGTAGTTTCTACATGTAGGTTTTAGTTTCACTAGATAGGTTAAAATGTGTGATCATAAAGATTGGTTTTCCATGCATAGGAAAAAATTGAATCATTAGCCACGTAATTCACTTGTGTGTAGTCATTTTTCAAATCAATAGAAAACATCTATCATGTGCAAAAAAATATTCAAAATATTTAGAGATAACTATTGTTGTTTTTATTTATCTAATTTTGAAAAGGTATTTCAATAGCATTGCTAGTTCAAAAAATTTATTCATTATGATTTATTTAATTTACCTAAGAAATTAATGTGAGATGTGATTATTCCCTTACATAATGTATGCATCCTTTCAGATCTCATATTAGATTGAGCTATGATTTCACTATTTTCCTATTCATCTTGTACATTCCTTTTTCTTACCTAAATACTTATCCACAATGTCATTCTTGAAAGAATGACGATCACATCTTTTATAATTAAATTAGGGTAAATTTCTCAGTCTACATGACAATAAAATGATTTCATATTTTCAACAGACAAAATATCCAAGATTTAGATTCGAAATCTACAACTTTTTGAAAAACAATTATTGATTTACCTATCACTTCATTACACATAAAAGTAATAAATAATCAACTTATTTTACAGTTAAAAAGTTAATTATTTAAAGTTAACTATAAAAAGACCTTTCAATCATCTTTAACCTTTAGTAGCTTTTTCTTGATTTACTTTTTTTAACTTGAATCTAATATGGGACATTGTTATTTCTTTTTTACTCTCTCAAAATTCCTCCAACAATTCATGATACATTGAAAGTTTAAAAAGACCTTTCAATCATTTTTAACTTTTAACTTTTTCTTAAAAGTAAAATTTTTTAAAATATAAGATATATTTGAGAAGGCTAGAATTCTCACAACGGTCAATTTCTTAATCAAAACACACATAAAAAAAACTAACAATTAAAAACTTAAATTTTTTTAACAATATTAGTCTTGATTCCATAGATAAATGATATCATAAACATCATTAAAACTCATTTATTCATTCTTTTTTTCCTCTATCAATAATTCCTTACACAATTGATGATATATTAGATGGGACCTTCATACATTCTCTTTTTCCCCTATCAAAATTCCTTACACAATTGATGGTATATTAGATGGGACCTTCATACACATTTACCTTACCATATTGTGAAATCCCGTATCATTAAAAAAGATGATATATTAGATGGTATATTAGATGGGACCTTCATACATTCTCTTTTTCCTCTATCAAAATTCCTTACACAATTGATGGTATATTAGATGGGACCTTCATACACATTTACTTTGCCATATTGTGAAAACCCGTATCATTAAAAAAGATGATATATTAAATGGTATATTAGATGGGACCTTCATACATTCTCTTTTTCCTCTATTAAAATTCCTTACACAATTTGGTTTGACTAAATGGATATTACGATAATAATCACACTTGGAAGGTCGCAAATTGGACATTTATGTTTACCACTCAATCTTTGCAGTTTCTTTAACTCGTCTATAAAGATTTGGTTTGATCAAAATAGATATCACTTAACAGGTCACATATTGGACATCTCTATCTACTGATTTAACTCCTTTATAATGATTTGATTTGATCTAAACTACCTAATTTGATTTGTTCTCAATATACCTATATCTTACCACTTTCATTATTTCAAAAGAAACAAATTTCTACATTATTATCACTAATATACTATCTGTACTACTGGAGAACCAGACAAAGCTAAGCATGTAAAATAAGCAGTATTTCTTTAAGTAATTATTACTGATCTAGGATCCTAAACTACGGCTAAATCAGACAAAATATGTAATACAAACAGAATTTCAAAGATATTATCATTAAAACTATCCTATCCTACACAACTGCTAAATCAGACAAACTGAGTACGTAACATAAAAAAGAATTTGTGTGGGCAGGAAGAGTCTGCTTTCTTAACCACTGAAGATGGGCTAAAATTTGGCAATCTTTATAAACAATCTCAATCAATCCATGAGTATATTGAGTGAGAAAAAACAATGAATGCTTGGCTGAAATAAGAGTTCCAATTTGACTGAGTTGACCTTTCATTTCCTTTACGTAGCTTTCTTTAGCCACTACCATTATTTGGGTATCAATAATATAAAATCAATTACTACTGTTCAATCAATATGCTTTTCGAGGAAAATTGCAATTGGACTTCCATAGCAATCAATCCTTGTCTTCATCATTACTGAAATCATCATATATTTGAATGGGGAATCTACAATGGATTTTATTCAGCTGTAACAAGATATGCTCACTTTTTCTATACATCAATTGAAGGTCATATCACCGACCATGTGCTCTCAATGGTGTCCTCCACATTTTTATTGACTTAATAATAGAGGTTTGAGAATATTTGGAAAGTTTTTCCTCTAGTGAAAGTTAATTATTTAGGTTATTGTTAGTGTTGAGTGTTTGCCAACATATAATCTAGGTACAAATCTTTAGAGGGTGGTTGTCTTATTGATATGATAAATTCAAATTTTTTTGGTTGTCTTCCATCTTTTATGGTGGTTGTACACGCCATTCGATCATGTGGAACTCGAGGGAAGAAATCATCAAGTGGGGATTATCGGGAAGCTCACCTAATTTTTAAGATCTTTGACTTCGGATTCTCCTCATATCGGTTTTCTAATGTATAAAAGTATCGTTAAAAACACCTTTTACTTTGTTTATATGTACATAAAAATAATTAATATTTTTTAAAAAGTTAAGTGTAATTTGGTTTGTATGGAAATAAAACAGGTCAACTTTAAATGACAATATAACCTTTTACAATAAAATTTTGATTTAACTAAATTGAATGTGAAACAATAATTACTGTATTTGATTTAATGATTTGAGGATTGAATAGTTGGAGAGAGATTGAGAGGTTTAATTGTTTTGAATGAGATTTTGACATGAATTTTGACGTGCTTTTGATCTTGTGCGTGTATAGGTGACAAATATCAATAATGCAATCTAAATTAGGTAGTCTATTTCGTGCAACTTAGTCCTGCATTGATGTGAGTTGTGGAACATGTGCCTTTATCTTATGAATTATTACTGAAAATGGTTTGTGATGAAAAACATAGTGGGAATCGCTTTCAAGCAAAGAAGAGAAAATATAGATTAGTGTGGCCACAAGTCAAGCTCTAAATGATGAGGCATAAGGTCACATACATGTTGCACATGCAATAAAAATTGAGATCCCTATTTGAATGGGTGCATGATGTAGAGATGTAGATTTTTTATAATTCCTCTTCTATATGTTTTTAACCCCAACTTTTTATAATTTTCTTAAAACCATTTTTATTTCGGTGAAGACATTGCTAATGGAGAAGAACAAAAAATAGTTTTTTAATGGACAAATTTCATGTAGCTTGATAAAGAGTGTGTAGTAAAAGGACTGATTGTTTCATAATAGAGTATAGGGGATAACATGAAGATTTGCAGTAGTGGTAAGAACAATGCACACCAAGAGAGATGCAAGAGATGATAATAAGTTATATTGGTTGATAGAGATTGAATTGCCTAGGAGATATACTATGCATAGAGAAGGTGGAATAAAAATGAAAGCATTTATGTTGGAAATCATGAAAATATATTAATTGGGGATGGATAGATTGAATGAATATATGTGACAATCAACAACCTCTAGAATAGAAACCCTATCTATGAGCTTAAACTTACTATGAATAATGTGTGTGTGTGTACATGCATATATGCATATGTATATGTATATACACACTTACATATCTATATGCATGTATGTTCATGGTACCAATGAGCCATGCTTTAGCCTAAAGCCACCACCCTATGAAAATTAACAAATACAGAGAATATTTCTTAGTGATATTGAGGAGGTGAAATAATCTATAGTATGTGTGCTTTGACAACAAACCTATATAGGTATTAGATTAAAATATGTACTTTTATGTAGTAATGTTTTTGTTAGAGTTGTTCATAGTTTAAAATAATTTTAATTTATTGTTTTTCACATATAGAAGTTAATTATGCAATCTTCTAAAGCCACATTAATATAATGTGCAATATGGTAATAGCATGAGGGCCCATGCTAACAACTATAAAAAGCTAAATATGGGTGAAGAAGACCTTCAAAATTTGGAAGGCATGCAAGATATCATGGTGGGATAAAGAGATTGCTAATTATTTATAGAAAATGTGATTATTTGTAGTTTCCTTATATGTTTAAGAATATGAATAATATTTGTGATGATCATAATGAAACTAAAATTGTCGTAGAGCTAAAGTATTGAGATATTTTTATCATAAAGCTCAATAATTTAGAGATGTCCCAAAAAAATATTACCCTTAAAAATGTAAGTAGCCAGTAGGCAAATCAAAGAGTAAATGTGATCAATGTTTTAAGGAATTTTCTCTAAATTTTATAAATAATTGATGAAATTATTAAGAAGGAACATTTCATTGGAAGGCTTATCACACGTTAGGTATGTTTAGCTCCCATGACCAACCCACAAAGAATTCTTAGAAGCCACCCTTCTATATTAGAATTCTCATGAGCTCGCCATCATATGGTTTGGTTATGTGTAATTCCTATCACATTTGTATTTCAATAGTTGACTTTACTTAGGACTTATCCATATAGCTATACTTGTATATTTGGTTCAAGATTATTTGTATCACCATTATTTTTTATATTGACACAAATATTGGGTGTGCTTTACAATATACTCATGAATATCATTATGTTATGATGGAGTATATTGTTGTCTTCCAATTGATTATGCATGTTTATCCATGAGTGATGATTTTATGTATTATGTTGAACCTTGTTCAGTGAGATTGTATGTGCTTTGACTATTATGTATATGCATAGGTACACTTGTAATGTGTTGAGTGGTTATGTGTATTGAAAAATTCCCACCTACCTTCATAGGTCTAAGTTATTCCCAAATAGTGGTTATGAGGAGATGTTGCATTGACCATACTCATTTCACCATGTGACCATGGTACTCAGTTTAAGTATTCTATTTAGTGATTTACTATGGATACTATGGTTGGTGATTTATTTCAAAAACCTATGCCATATGTGATTGCCCAATAATTAAGTGTTTGAATGTTTAATGTAAATTTGTGTATTTTGCAAGTTTAAATTTCAAATGATCTTTTATGGTTTAAAATCATAAATTAATGTTGAATTTGAAATATGATTCGAAGTGAATGATAAATAAAGGGTTTTCAAGAAAATAAGAGTAAAAAAACAAATAAAAAATCAAAAATAAATGTTTATTTACTTGTTTATAAAAATGTGAAATTGGGTTTGGGTTAAAAGGAGGAAGAGGATTCATTTCATCTTTTCTTGTTTGGGGAGCGGATTTTGAAAGGGAAAATCCCATTTTTATGCTTGAATATTTTTTTTTCTAATTGTGAATCCATTTGAACATTGAATTATACAAGATCAAATGCATTGATATAGGAAGCGAGAAGGGAAGTTTTGTTTGCAATTGTCCATGCATTCATTAACTATGTTTAAATATCTATTTAGTTAAAATTATTGATAGAATTGAGTTAATTTTTTTTCATCATTTGTCTATGCTCATTTTTTTAATTAAATAAAGACCAAGTTTTGCATTGATAGGACGCTAATACTATTCCTTAATTTCTATTTTATTTGATTTAAAAATGTATAGTTAATTATATGAAACTTTTAGAAGTTTTCCAAAAAATGGGGTTACCATACCCAAATTGGAAAATATGAAAAATTGTGATTATTTTTAATAATTTTATAATGTAGGAGAAAATGTATACTTCATAAATTGTGAAAAGGAATATAGCAGGATTATGTTATAAAAATGAAAAATAATGCATTGTATTAGTTTTTGGGAAGTTTATGCATTGTGTTGGTTTTATGTCATGTTTGTTGAAGAAAGTGATGACATTAGGACATAGGTACTAAAGAGGGTTATTGGAGTGGCTCCCAATGTGTCCCTAGCCCAATGTGTCTTGTAGGCTTGATCAAAAGTGGGGAGTGATTTAATAAAATGGAAAGTAATGAAAATTAGGTAAATAAATTAATAAAGACGATGGATGCCTACCCTCATGTCTTGAGTTCTCGTAAAGGCTAAGGATGATTGAGGGGAGATGTACCCACTTGTGGAGCATTGAAATTGTAAGATCAAGTAGACCACCATATTTATGAGAGGAGTACTAGGTTTTGTGTGATGTCTTCCCTTTGAGCACGTGTTGACACTCCCTCACTAGCTCTCTAGCATCTAATCTTAGTGTAGTTTTAGTAGCACCAAAAAGATGAGTTAAATTCCTTTCTTGTTGGTGTTGATTTTATATATTATATGGATGTCATGTATTCTTTGTGTATGATGTAATTGTATGCCTTTCTACCCATTTTTTTGTGAGTATGTGTAGTTTGCGTCATTTGACTATCTCCTAGTATGATGTTGTGAACCTTTGAGCTTCACATGGTGGAGAGGCATGGAAACCACTATTGGGGATGAGATGAGTATGGATTAGAGATGGAATTGTCCACTTTTATTCTTCATTTTCCTTATGCACTTTAAATAGTTTATTTTAAATAAAATTATATATATTCAAGAATATTTTAGTCATAATAAATATAATTCTAATATTATTATTGAGCATCTCTCATAGAGATAATGTAAATAAAATAAATAATAATGGATAATCAAAATTAGTTACATGACTCGGCATTGGTACGAAGCATGATATAAAATTGTCCTTTAATTTAATTCTTGAATATTTTAATAATAAAATGAGTATGGGAATCTCTATATGGGCTTGATATGAACTTTTGTTAGTGAGAGTCTGATCCTATTATTTAACCCCAAAAATCCATTCAAAACTACCAAAAAGAAATTCTCTTCAGGCCTTTTTGATAGGGATTTCACCTAAAGAACTTTTTTAACATTGTGAAAGTGATAAGACTCATTGTTGAACCTTGATCACCAATGGGTGCTTTCAAGATATCAAATTTTCTAATATTTTAGGGCTTCAACCCTTGGGCTTTTTCTCTAATAATCAAGCCTCACCTTGGTATGAGGAAGGGCTTCTCATCAACCCCTGATCCTTAAAGTGTACCTAAAATTTATTTTTTTTAATTCAAATTTTTGGGCCTCGGATTGGGCTTTCACCTTACAACTTTGGTTAATTTATGGATTCGATAAGGGTACGTGCAAGAAGTTGGGTCCCAATTCAGCGGAAGTCTTGTGGAATTGAAAAATGTCGCTAGAAATGGGCACCCAATTTAGACTCGTACACCTGATCCATAAATTCAAAAAATGGGTGTCTGTTTTTTAAAACGAGTGACTATTTTTTTCAAAATGGGTACCTATTTCAAAACGGGTGCCCGTTTCTATATTTTTTTAAATTATGCCTTGAAACTCATTTTTAAATGTCGATTGATTATATTTAAGAAACAGGTATGCTTTTTTAAACATGTGCCCATTTTCTATAAGTTGAATTTTCAATCCACCCTTTACATTGGATTTCGGTTCAGGATAGGCTTGGTGGGACCAAGCCTATGCTTGGACCTCCAAAATAATGGCTAAGGCACTGAAATACCAGATTTCTACCTTGCTGTAATTTTTTCAAAGCCTTCCTAATCGATTTTTTTGATGAAATAAAAACCCATTAGAGATCTAACTACCCTTATTTCAAAATATAAATTTCATTGTGATGTGATCAATTATACTATTTTTGCAATATTTATTAATCAAAAGTGGTACCTGAACTTAAAATAGTGAGGCTCACTAAAACTTTAATAAAATTTTAGTTTTTAATTTAAAAAAAAAAAATTATATGAAATCAATCTACATATCTAATGCTATTGAAGATTAAAAAGGAATTTTTAAAAAATATTAAATTTTCATCAAATTATGGTGGTCGTACACCAGAGAGGTTTCAAAAATATACTTTACTGTCAATTCAAAATTGATAAAAAAATATATTCAATTAAAAAAAAGGAAAAAAATATGCTCATCAATCTTTGGTGTCTTAGGTATCTTTCCTCAGAAGGATCACAAAAATTTATTTATTTAGGTCAAAATATGGTGGTCGTACACGTGTGTGGTATGGTCCTGAAATAGGCATTTTGAAATTTTTGGTTTTTAAAGATGCCTACTAAAAGACAATTTATACCATGTGGGTATGGAAATAAATTACATATTTGAAAACTAGACTCCGAGCACTAAATTTTCTATTAGCAAAGTATTTTGAGATTCAATCTCTAAATGCCTCAAATTTTGACATCAATTGATAGAAAATTTGAAAAATAGGGAAAACACTTCCACTTTTTGCCCAAAAGTGGGACTCAACTTCTTGCAACCACCCATAAGTAAAAACCTCATTATCCAATTCCTTCAAATGTTCTCTTTAGGGTGTTGAATTCCTAAGTTTATCAAGGTTCACCCCTAAGTTTTAACTTTAATGGTTTCATTATTTGGGTAACAAGGTAACTTGATACCTCGAATTCTGACCCCTAATAAGTTGTGTAGCAAAAGACTAGCCATAGGGCTTCGACCTTCATATTTTTTCCCATGCTCAATAAAAAATCTTGGTAAGCCAAAACTCCAATCTTTGAAATACAAATAAGGTTCATAAACCCTCATGCCTTAACATTTCTTTTTACAAATTTTATTCATTATATGAACAAGCTAAGGTAAAACACCAAATCATGACATCTAACAATCCTACTTATTCCTAAGTCCTTGCCTAGCTCCTTGGATGGTGGTCAAAAATTGAACTTCTTAATATTTTTAGAAAGATATCAAAGATATTTAGATTAAATCCCTTCAAACTATGGAAATGGTTACAAGGAACATGCTATAGTCTAGACCCCAAATTATGCTCTGAAAATCTCTAAAAGTACCTTTTTTAAGATGTAGAAGACATTAAAAATAGATTTAAGATATTTTCCATCTTACGACTACTTTGGATCACAATGTCTCCTAGTTAGCCAACCTTTATGTAGGTTGGGTCTTGACATTTGAAGCCATCTTTGGTCATTTTGAGTGGACTATAGGAAATTATTCTCTCATCCTAGACCATCTTGTCTAAAAAATTGATAATGTTTTTGTCTAATCAACTAGTGTTGGCTCTTAGGAATCCTTAGTTAGTGTCAATCTTCTAAGTGTAATGTGAATGTGTAAAGTGTATCTAGATGTGGATCGGAGTCTAATGATTACTTCATCCTATCTTTTTACATTGTATGTGAGAGCATGAGTTCATATCCTATCATTCTTTGGGTGTTTTCTTATATCTCTTGATGGTTTATTATGGTTGATTTTACTCATAATTGTTAGTCTTTCATTGGTGCTAGGATTCTTATGCATTGGTTAGGGGTTTCTTATTTTCATTACCTTCATGTCATTGTGTCCTTTGTGATACTAATGTGTGCATTGTAGTGCAAGTGTGACATGTTGTCATAATTTTTGTGTTATGGTTTGTTGTTGTTGTTTCAAAAAAAAAGTTGTTTGAAATTGGATTTTTCCTTGCTCCTTCAAATAGGGAATTACATTGTGTTTCTCGAGGAGTACATTAGATAGATAGTCATGTAAATGGAACAACTTATGGCTAATAAACAACTAAATTTGGCATGTGGTGTATGAGGTGGAAGAAGGAAGGTTTCATATTGTAATAGCTTGTGTAGTGTTGAGAGATTAAATAATGGGAGCCATGCAACTACCTTGACTCAGGTATAAATCGTCAATTACATGATATTCCTTGTCAACCAAAAGACTTTATCTTGCATACTCATCCAAAAACTTTATGGGTCATAATAAATTTATGTTGTGAAGTTTCCCAACTTACTATTCACATTCTAAGTTATGCAAGGATGTAGGCGCAACACAAAGCTTCTGATAAATACTATTGCTCAATCCAATCTACTAAAGTAGAGTATACAAGGATATCAAGGTCAAGATTGTATATATCATGGGCACTATGGATTTGGCGATTTTCAAGGTGGTGACTAACAATGCACATTGACAAGTGTTATAGTTGCATCAACTAAGGTCATGCATCCTATCAGTATGCCAAGTTATTTATATTTTATGAAGTTCCTATTATTGATATGAATTATATTACGCTTCTCTAATAGATTAATAATATCAAGAAAATAATGTAGATGATCTAAGAGGGTCAGACTATAACCCAATCAAAAAAACTTATCCAAGTCATAACCTAGAGTGGTGCATAGGAGTAAGTAAAGAAGAACATGACCTAGGAGAACATGCACACCTCATCAAAATAAGTATAATCATTAACACTAAATAAGAAATTTATCCCAGACAAAAGATGGTCATAGGCCACTAAAGTCAAATGAACATCCCCAATTGTAACAAAATTCACCTTTCTCAATAGTGTGACTTTACCAGTCATATATTGTATACTCGAGCATAAGATCACCGGCCACGAAACAAAAATACATTCTAACCCAAGGTGCATGTAGATTCAAGACCTAATGTGCTAAACATGTCCAGACCTACAAACTACTAGGCAAGACCATAACTTTGAAATTGATCATACGCACTTTGGTTAGACTAAGAATATAACTTTGAAATTGATCATACTCACTTGGATTGGACTATTCCTTTATATGTCTCCAATGCTAAGTCAACCTATGTCCACCATTAACTTGCAGCATATGTGGAACATGCGCTGTTCATTTTCCCCATAAGTTTGATATACACATGTCATAGTTCCTTGTGCTCACATCATAGTTTCTCGCTTTGTATAGAACTTTTACCTCCAAAAGGTGAAGCTTGAGCAATGAATTAGCAGCATGCACGTACAACCAGAAAATAGATAATTATGTTGAGCTTTTCCTGATAAAAGTGTCATAGACCATGAAATCATCCTGCTAAAAAACTATATTTGGCACGCTTCACGTTACCTTTTTCACGACATGACTTTCATAATCTGTTCCCCAACAACAATCTATTCAAATACTAACAATATGTTGTATTCCTCTTACG
The DNA here is from genome assembly GCA_018584345.1 of Thuja plicata. Classification (NCBI taxonomy): domain Eukaryota; kingdom Viridiplantae; phylum Streptophyta; class Pinopsida; order Cupressales; family Cupressaceae; genus Thuja; species Thuja plicata. Next base: position 1,270,061 of record MU227291.1, read on the forward strand.
AGAAGATTCTATGCATGTCTAATCAAATGCTTATGCACTCAAAGTATTGGAAACGTATTAATTAATCCATACAAAAAGACAAATATGGGAAAGTATTAATTTATCTTGGACTTCAATTCCATATATATTCGAATGAAAGTATTAATGGTAGATATTCATGACAAGAGAAAGAAAACACCCAGCAAGCCTATTCTATGGATGGGCACATAGAAAATTGTTGCAAAAGATTGAAAACTTCTTACTATTACATGTATTCAATGAAAAATTTGCACGTATATGGAGCGTAGGTATGCCATCTCCATTAGATGGCGTAGATGCAACCAGTGTTTTTTTTTTAAGTATAACTAAATGAATGTCACCTTCAACTGAATAGACTTTGCACACTAAACCAGAAAAAACCCTAAAAGATAAAGACAAGAATATATACGTTGCATACTTTGACAAAAACTATATACATAGGTCTATTGGTTTCAAACCCTAAAAGATAAAGACAAGAATATATACGTTGCATACTTTGACAAAAACTATATACATAGGTCTATTGGTTTCAAAATCTGAGATATCTTCATGACACATGATTTCAATAATGGAGCCAAAATGTTAAGTATTTTCTCATTGTGTGCTATCCCATGCTTAACGTCTCTTGGTAGTCTAGTCCTTGGCATGCTGGCATATGAATACTTGTCACCTAAAACACATTTAGGGCCTGTTTGGACCACGGCATATCGGCCGCAATTCTTGCATTCCGTATTCAGAATACGGTATCCACTGTTTGTGATCGACTCTGAAAGATGGAATTGGAATTTCGATATTCCAATTTGGCCAAAAAAACGGGCATTCCATCTTCCACTTGAAAAGGTGGAATTGGAATACCATCTTCGCATGCCCATTTTCGAATTCCAATT